>JAOVYX010002232.1:0-109271 GCA_035668315.1 Drosera spatulata
CAGGATACTGTGGCATTGAGTACTACAGAAGCAGAGTTCATGGCTGTTGCGTCAGCTGTGAAGGAGGCGATTTGGTTGAGGAATTTGGCTTCAGACTTAGGTGTGAAGCAAGATCACACAATAGTTCATTGTGACAGTTCTTCAGCCATTCATCTCACTCGTGATCAGATGCATCACGAGAGGACCAAACACATTGACATCCGTTATTACTTTGTACGGGACGTTAAAGATGTCAAGGTAATCAAGATTGCTACTACAGATAATCCAACAGATATGTTGACGAAACCTATTTCTGTTTCAAAGTTTCGTCATTGCCTAAAGCTCTTAGGAGTGGAGGGCACTTAGGCTTCAAGCCTAAATGGAGGTTGCTCGACGACGACAGACGCGATTTGAGTCAAGGTGGAGATTTGTTGATGGTGACTCAAACCGCCTTTGACCAGTCGCCACCGCCTTTGACTCGCCGCCGTCACCACTAGCCGCAGTCGCCTTTGTCCTCATCCAACCGCAGCCGCCTTTGCCTTTATCAGGCGGAGGAAACTTGCACGCCTCTTCCTCCTGATTATGATTCCTTTGCTATAAATATGGCAGAGGATTGATGGAGAGAAATCAGGGCAGAGAGCAAAATCAAAAAGAGATTTGAGAAGAGAGGAAGAAGGGTGAGCTCGGGGAGGAGCAGAGGCAAGTCTGAGGAATTTGGGGAAAGTAAAGAGAGAGAGAGAAAAGGAAAAAAAAAGGTGGGGTTACTATTCAATAATAACCACAAAAATATATTGAGGATTTAAGGGATTTGTTTTAGGGATTATTATCTCTATCCCTTATTGTGAGATTCTCAATATTTTGAGTGTACTCCTTTTGTATTTCCTCATTTTGTTAGTGGATTCTTCGTCGTCGGCGACCGTCCATGGTTTTCTCCCGCAAGGGTTTCCACGTAAAATTCTTTGTCTCATTTATTTTGCGCACTTATTATTGTTTGTGTTTATTATTAACTGACCCGTTCGTAACAGTAACAACCAAGATAAATCCTCATGGATGCGTGTTAAGTAGGATAGGGCCATGTAGAACTCATTACGGCTATCTCATTACCTGAATGCAGAAGTATGCTTTCTTGAGCCTATGGTGTCTGATCATTTTCCCGTGGTGGTGAAGGTTTATAAATCTTCTCAGAAAAGAAGGCCTTTTCATTATTTGAACATCTGGAGTAAGCATCCTCTCTTCACTCATATTGTTAAAACGGTTTGGGAAACTGATTTTGCAGGATCTGGTATGCATATTCTAGCTCAAAAAATGAAAGCTTTAAAGGGACCATTGAAAGAGCTTCATAAAGCTCTTATTCTAACCTTGCTGATCGCATAGCCAAGAAGGAGCAAGACTTGCTTTGTGCCCAGTAAGTTTAGATGGTTGTTTATAATGATCACAATAGGGCTGCTGTGATGGCAAATACAAAGGACTATGAAGAGCTGTTTGAAGCTGAAGCAGGTTATTAACAGCAGTTGTTAAAGGAGCAATGGCTAGCTTTAACTGATAGGAACTCTAAATACTTCTGCAATCTTATTAAAGCTCATAGAAGGTATACTATGATCCTAAGCTTGTAGAAGGAGGATGACAGTTTTGTCTCTGAGCATGATGAGATAGGGAATGAGCTGTTTGTATTCTTTAAGCAGTTAATGGGTACTGCTATGCCTTCTTCAGAACCTATTGATGATGATATTCTCAGCTTGGTTCAATTCTGTCTACTACACAAAGTCAGGATCTGATAGCTGAATTTACTATGGCTGAAGTTAGAGATGCTCTGAAAGATATTGATAGCATGAAGACTCATAGAGTTAATGGATATTCTACTGACTTTTTTAAGGATGCTTGGAAAATAAATGAAACTGATGTGACAAGGGCAGTACTAAACTTCTTCAGAACAGGTACCATCACTAAGTTGTTTAGTACTGCTGTGATACATTTAATCCCTAAAGGAGATAGCCCTTCAAAGACTAGTGACTACAAGCCACTCTCTTGTTGGACCATAGTATACAATATTTTCTCTAAAATGAACTGCAGAAGGCTGGCTAAAATTCTTCCCTCCATAATCACTAACAATCAAAGTGCTTTTTTTGAGGGGAGGTCCATTATAGATAATGTGCTCTTATGTCAAGAGCTTATTTATGGGTATGAAGGAAGAATATTTTTCCCAGATGACTGACAAATATTGACATTAGGAAGGCAATCGATACAGCGAGTTGGGAGTCTGTTGAGAAGTTCATGACCTATCTTGGTTTTCCTCGAAAATTTGTATCTTGGATTATGAGATGCTTGTCCTCTGTGTATTATACTATATACTTGAATGGAGCTTTGTATGGTTTTTTTTCAAGGGGTTAGGAGTCTTCACCAAGGAGATCTCATGTCCCCTTATATATTTGTGGTGGTTATGGAGTATCTAACTAGGGCTCTATGTAAAATGAGTTCTTCTCCGGGTTTTAACTTCCATCCAAGATGCAAGAAGCTTAGATTGGTAAATCTGAACTTCGCAGACAATTTGACGATCATGTGTAAACATAAGCCTTATTCTTTGTTTCTTGTAAGCAAGCAGTTGTCTCATTTTACTAATGCCTTTGGTTTGGAACCCAATCTGCAAAGAAGCAAGATTTTCTTTGGGGGTGTTTCTATAGCTAATAAGGTGTTTTTTACTAGACTTCTGGGAATGGAGGTTGGCCATTTACCTATCAAGTACTTGGGGTGCCTTTATCTCCTCATAAATTGCATATTCATCAGTATAAATCCCTCATTGATCGAATGATGCTGAGGGTCAGAAGTTGGACTGCTTGTTATCTCTCTTATGCAGGAAGACTAGTGTTGATAAAAGCTATACTAAGATCTATTCAGATCTATTGGGCTCAGATCTTTCTGTTCCCTAGTAAAGTCATAGAGGAAGTTGAGAGTATATGTCTTGCAATTCTGTGGTCTCGTGTGGCTCTTAATAGCAAGAAGGAAATGGTGACTTAGAGGGTTATCTGTCAACCTTATAATAAGGGGGGCTTGGATATTAGGAGCTTGTATGCTTGGAATCATATATGCTTTGTTATATAAGCATGTATGGTTATCGAGAAGGAGAAACAAAGATTATGGTTTCAATGGATTTATGCTTATTACCTTATGGGTAATAGTGTCTGGGATGGTTGCTGTAGTTCGAGCTCTTCTTGGATATGGAAGAGTACTGTCAAGATCAGAGAAGAGATCAAGCTGTGGATGCCAAATTTCTTCTTATCTGATAAACCTTATAATGTCAAGGAGGGTTGTATGGCTTTGCAGCAGTTGGGGCCAAATGTTTTCTAGAGTAAAATTATTTGGTGCAATACTTTGAGACCAAGAGTTGCTTCATTGCTTGGCTAGGAATAAGGAAAACTCTGAGAACCAAAGCTAAGCTCCTAGCTTGGAATATCCTCACTGATGCCACATGTGAACTCTATAAGCTTGCTATGAGGATTGCGATCAGCTATTTTTTCTATGTCCTTTCTCTCAGGAAGTTATTCAGCTTATTCTCCCTGAGTTGAAGTTGAAAACCAGTTCTTTCGAGTTGATGACCTGGTTAACATAGATAACAAAGGGTGCTAAAGAAAAGACTTTGCTTTCGAAAGGTAGGAAGGAATTCACTTCTGTGTTGATGTATGAGTTGTGGAAGGAGAGGAATGCAAGAATTTTCAAGGGGAATCAAAAAGTCTAGTGCAGGTGGCTAGAGGTGTAAAGATGCAGATATCACGAATTTATATTTCTTATTTCTGGTTTGATTTGGTTGCATCCAGTTGTGTTTTTATTCCTGGTGTTGTTGCTTTGGTGTTCGCTTGGTTGCGTCCAGCTTTGGTTTTATTTGAGTTGGTTTGTAACAGTTCCGTAACCTGAGTTTGTAATCGAATGCGAAGTGAAGTGAGTGAAATAAAATTGCTCATTTTCACCCAAAAAAAAAAAAAAAAAAAATTCAATCGTGTTTTCCTTTTATTTTGGCCAAATATTTTTTATTTTGTCTTTTAGTATAATTTACGTAGTTCGTTTTTTTTCTACTCGATATATCTAATTTATTTTTACAAACATATATGATAAAAAATCATAAGGTAATTTTAATGAATGATATTTATAATTATCATCACGAAAAATTTAAGATGAAACCTTATGAAATCGTTAAAAATCGTACAAACAATTAAAACCCTGTGAAAACTAAGAAAACTGAACAAATTAATAAACAATTTTGGTTTTGAAATTCAAACCGACTCATTAATCGATTCGATTTTGGTTTTGGGTTATAAAAACCGAACCGACAAAAAAATGAACCCATTAACCCGAACCGACCCGATTAACACTCTTATTTGATAATATTGTAGCTTCCATCTTGTAACTCTTGCATCGTTCCATAGTTACTCTTTACAAAATGAGGCTTGACCATCATATTTATTAAGTTCCAATCCAAGACATCATCTCAATTGACTTGAACTTCCTGTTTTATACCTGTGCATCAAACCTGTCATACTGCTCCTGCCCAACATAAAATCTTAACAAACTTTAATACAGTGTTGTTTATAATCATCAAAACTTCATGAGTTTCAACATTAACATATTGTACATTATATACACATACATGCAACTATCTTTTTATTCCATATATACCTTCGGAAACATATTGCATGCAGATCGTAATTATAGATTTCTCAACAGATATGACAAAAATATTCAAAATAGCTGACAAGCGTTCAGTGCTCAATGGAGCTTTCAATTGCATGCATTGAGAAAACCATACCATAACCATACGTAACCAATGACACTAAACCATAGTTATCATTTCCAACAACCTAAAAGGAATCAAAAACCAAAGCATCCGCAGAAAAATGTGAACAACAACAGAAACAAAAACGAAAACATATAAAATGTGATCAGAACACAACAATTTTCAGCTGGATTTCCCCCAAAATTACCAAAAAAGAAGGAAAAAAAAAAAAAACAGAAACGCCACCACAAATGTTTCGGTCAAAAAAAATTACAAATTAGCACGCCGTTTACGTGGCAATATTCTAGGAGCTTTTTCAGCTCCGTTTGTTACCAAAAAAATATATTCACACATATTCTTCGCATCACTTTTTTATAAACACACAAAACATATCACGCTTTGTGCTTGTCAATTTTCCACCCTAGATATACTTTCTTTCACCTCACCTCCTCTCTCTTTTGCTCTCTCCCTTTCTGTCGCCGATTTGGTGATCACCATTTTGAGTGAGTGATAGTTTGATAGAGTCATAGAGAGATCATATCGATCGATATATCACTCGCTTTCTTCAATAAATGACAAAAGAGTTGATCGGTTGTTCCTCCTCTCCGTCGTCGTCGACTCACGTGTTTGCGATTTTCGGGCTTGCATTGCCGTTCGCGACCTTGTACGCCATCGACACCAGATCCTCCCCTTCGCCAGAGTTCAGTGTGGTGGGTGATCAGCTTGCCGGGTTCCTTTACGCTAACAAGTTCAGGAAAAAAGGTCTATCGAATCCTGATCATATTATTATGATACGTCTATTTTCTTTTTTTCCTGGATCGACTGATTTATGATGTGTATTTTTTATAAGAAATTTGGTTGCTTTGAACAATGTAGGTAAGGTGGAGAAGGTGTTAGGGTTCTTTTGTGATGTGTTTGTTAACAAACTATTGTTTAACATATGTTCATTATTTATTTATTTGTTGATCAGTAGATATAACGATTGAGATTTCAAATAACGTATTAAAGAAAACCCAAAAGTGAAAATGAATGGGAAAAAATCCAGTGAAAATTCAAAATAAAAAAAAAGATTTTGTGATAGGGAATTAGATCTGCCTAGTAACATGTAAATAATATCAGCAGCTAGTAGTGGATTCTGAAAGAAAAACAAAAAAAAAAAAAAAGTGCCGGAAGGTTTTTTCTTTTTTTCTTTTTTTTTTTTCGCGGGAAGGGTTAAAAAAAAGTGATTTACACTACATATGTAAATCTGAATAATATAAACTTTAATGACGGGAAAACTGCTTACTCAGATATGTCCCATTTGAATCTAAAAATAGCTGTAAAGCTAAAGAATGGTGCCAATCTTATATCCAAATCACCTATATATATTGATCCATCTCGTTATTTTTTCGCCATGGTTGAACTGTTCAGTTTAGCTCATATGATGTTAACCTATAACTGATTTCCAGATTAAGAAATAGTGCTGGTTTCATCCTTCGGTCACCCTAACAAGTTCCAACTTCTTTGCTCTTTTTGAGATGGATTTGATGCAATTACCTTATAAAGAAGATCTCCTTTCATGTGCAAAAAGTAGATAACAGAAGTCATATCAGAGAAGGCGCGAGTGAGACAATAACAATGATACTAATATTTATTAGTTGTGCGATTCGTTTATCCATTTGTAGTAACGTTGTTGTCACGAGCCGGAGTATGTTATGATTTGGTTCAGTGAAATCCAAATATTATGTGAGAGCGTAAGACAGATCATATCATAGAAAGAGGATATAAGTTAACATCCCTTCCATGTGGACTGTGACCTTCAATGATGATTTCGGTAACCTTCTTACTACAAGTGGTACAACCTGACGCAACGAAGAAGAGATTTTGTAGCCTTCTAACTTTGATCAATCTCCACTTATAGGCATTGCCAACAATAACAGGGAAAGATACTATAGGAGTTATACAAACTTGTGGCGGAGCGTTCCCTAAGCATAATTCTAACTTGATTTTCGCTTACACTGAATTTTCTTTGGTTTATTTATATCCTAGCATCATGGAACATACCTGATACTCTGTGTCGCGCCTTTAGCTATCGAATTGGTATGAACCTCTTATAAATAAACCACAGGTACATACATCCAACTCTGAGAGGTTCGAATGTTCTGTGTATGTGTATTTATATGTTCATGCTCTGCAAGTTTACTACTTGTATATCAATGTCTGTTCTGTTTTGTGCCAACCTTGATGACTTAATCGCCACCGATTTGGACAAGTTTGAGTCATCCTTTTGCGAAGTTTCTTCACAGTCATCCAAAATTAATACTCTCGAGATTAAGGCTACTATTTGTACGCCAATGGTTACGTATGAGAGTGTCACATCTGAGAATTTCTTAGTTTTTATTGTGGCTTAGAATGCAAGCTGTTGTCGACATCTGGGTATCTATTTCTTGGCACTATTCTTGTTGGTACTGTTCTTGTTGCACAGTTGGAGGAATTAAGGTTTCATATTTGATATGAAAGTGACATGATCCTTTGTTCTCTTTATATATCGAGATATTCGTGCCTTTGGTGGTAAATCATCATCTGCTTGATTTTCTCCCTAGTACGCATTACTTCCCACTTTTGTTCATATTTTGGCCCCTTCAATCACTTATCAAACTCGATACAACTTTACCTCACTTGATTGCATTTCATCATTCACGCGGTTTCACTTTTGAACAAAGTTTTGGTATGTCAAATTAGCATATATTCCTTCTTTAAGTTCTCAGCCTAGAGCACGTTATACCTTCTTGCCTAACCCAAACTTGAGTCGCAATATTGGCTGCAAATATAGCCATTGCATCGTGTGGATGCCTAAGAGGACTTTGCTATTTCTGTTTTGAAGTCCATAGTTTCCTTACTATCTTGCTGAGTATTTGATTATGATGTACAGTGACTGTACAGGGGTGAGCTACAATGGCTGCAATAAACTCGCTTGGCTGTGAAACCGTTGAGGTAATTTTCTAAACAAGACTAGCGAGCTCTTACAGATCACGGACAGTTTTAGTCGAGACATCATTTCCCTGGTGATATAATTAACTTGAAGTGATTGTTGTATATAGGTGATCGAAGAAAGCATCGTCCGCAGATCAACAGAGATTAGGAGAGAAGATTACAATGGTTACATCGAGCAAGCGATATCCTCCCCGTCTATTTCTTCAAAATGTACAGGAGGTTGGAAATGGGCATTCCTTCTATTGGGTTAGTTCCATTACTACCCGAACTCCTGAGCATTGATTAGCAAATCAAATGTTTTTGTTATTAAACTAAGTTCTTTTCTTCTACGTTACCATCTTTACAGCTAATCAAGCACTAGCTACGTTGGCTTTCTTCGGTGTTGGAGTGAACCTAGTTTTGTTCCTTACTAGAGTTCTCGGCCAAGATAACGCGGAGGCTGCCAACAATGTCAGCAAGTGGACAGGCACAGTTTATCTGTTTTCTCTGATTGGAGCCTTCCTAAGCGATTCCTATTGGGGCCGTTACATCACGTGCACGGTCTTTCAAATCATCCTCGTTCTGGTAATAATATCGTACTCTTTCCTTTCAAATCGAACCCCCCATCTTTAAATCTGGTTCCTGTACCTTTCACGCTGTAACAGATAATATTTTATCCTCCGGTTCTCATATCTTTCAGGGATTAATGCTACTATCATTGACATCATGGCTTTTCTTGATCAAGCCCCAAGGATGCGGAGATGGGCACCTACAGTGCAACAAAAGCTCTACTAATAGTGAACTCTTGTTTTACTTCTCAATCTACATGGTCGCTTTCGGTTATGGAGGGCACCAACCTACCGTAGCTACTTTCGGGGCGGACCAATTCGATGAGTCTGACCCTAAACACAGAAACTCAAAGGCGGTGTTTTTCTGTTACTTCTACTTCGCTCTCAATGTTGGATCCTTGTTCTCGAATACGGTCTTGGTGTATTACGAGGACAATGGTTATTGGACCATCGGATTCCTTGCTGCGACAGGTGCTGCTTTCATAGGTCTGGTCTCATTTGTGATGGGGTCACCGGGGTACAGATACATCAAAGCGCATGGTAACCCGCTGCCTCGGGTGGCTCAGGTGTTTGTCGCCACATTCAGGAAACGGAAGGTTGCTCCTGCCAGTCCGGAATCTTTATATGAAGTGGAAGGATCAGAATCTGCCATTAAAGGAAGCAGGAAGATCATGCACAGCAATGAATTTGAGTAAGTCTTTTCTCCATATCTGTTACTTTAGGATGAGTACGCAGTATCTTACTCAATCTTCGCTTGATTTCTTCAGACATCCTGTTATAGGTATTCCGTATTCTCTCCATTTTACTAATTATGGTTCTGATCTGTTAATATTCACTAGCTTCTACCTAAAGAAATTAGATTGGATAAAACCAGCGTACGTGATATGAACATTCAATCATAGAATCACTAGTGATAAATGGAGCACTAAACTAATCAAATTAAAAGAAGAGAATAGCTACTCCGAAATCATGATCAAATTTGTCACAAATTACTTTGATTTTTAGGTTCTTAGACAAAGCAGCGACAGTGACTGATAAAGATATAAACATGGGGTCTCCAAATCCATGGAAGCTCTGCACAGTAACACAAGTCGAAGAGGCCAAATGCGTCCTGAAGCTCCTCCCGATCTGGCTTTGCACCATCATCTACTCCGTTATCTTCACACAAATGGCGTCCCTCTTCGTCGAGCAAGGGGACGTCATGGACACCAGGATTGGAAACTTCCACCTACCTGCCGCAGGTATGACTGCCTTCGACATCTGCAGCGTTCTCGTCTGCACTGGAATATATCGCCAGATCCTCGTCCCCTTAGCAAGCAGGCTGAGTGGAAACCCCAAGGGTCTCACCGAGCTCCAACGTATGGGAGCTGGGCTCGTGATTGGCCTCCTAGCGATGGTAGCAGCCGGAGTAACGGAGATTGAACGATTAAAAAAAGTCATCCCAAATGAAAGAAAGAGCTCGCTCAGCGTCCTCTATCAAATCCCCCAGTACGTCCTTGTGGGCGCGTCTGAAGTTTTCATGTACGTGGGACAACTTGAGTTCTTCAACGGGCAGGCTCCAGATGGGATCAAAAGCTTCGGGAGCTCGCTTTGTATGGCATCGATCTCGTTTGGGAACTACGTCAGCAGCTTGTTGGTTCACATGGTGATGAAATTCACGGCGAAAGGAGACAGTCCAGGATGGATTCCCGCTGACCTGAATACAGGGCATATGGAGAGGTTCTACTTCCTCATTGCTGTGATCACTGCCGCGGATTTCGTGGTGTACGTGTTCTGTGCAAGGTGGTATAAGCCTATCAACTTTGGTGATCATAGAGAGGATTGCAAGGAAATTGAGATGATCATGGAAGGGGAAGCATGATTTGTTGGAGAGTATTTGCATTATGGGAGAAAGTTTCGTTGGCATGAACTGTGTTCCAGGTGCAGTGTGTATATAACCTAATAAAGGTTAGCTATGTCATGTTGACCTGTTTCTGCTTAGCTATCTAGGTTAGTCATTTCTCTTTGTTCCTTGTTTGTTTTAACAGAAATAAGCTAGCACTATGCTTAGCGCTGCTTTATTAGATCGTATTGAGTTTACAGAGAAAATATAATGGGGCATACTATAGCAGTGATTCATATAATTGCAACAACTAGATCCAGTAAAAATAAAACAATCAGAACCTTCAAAACATAGCACCCCGATAACAAATCACCAGTTGCTTCAGAAATACGACATCACACAGAGAAAGAATTTTCAGTTGTTAGCCTTAGTTATACTGTTATAGAAACCATCGGAACTCAATCAGTTCTTCCGGAGCTCTAATAAACCTTTGGGGTTCTAACTCAATGTTAATAGGCTATGAGAGGAATGACATATGATGCACTTGTATTTTTTTCGTCTTAACTGATGAAGATAAATTATTTCAGACATATATTTAGGTGGTATTGTGCGTTGAGCCGTAACAAAAGCTACGAGATGTGAAAACAATCTCAAATCTCAAAGATAGATTATACGAGTCTCAAAACAACACAAACTGATGTCTCCCTTTTCTGCAGGAGCCGATTATTTAACCCATAAAACATATCTTGCTTTTTTCCCCCCTTTTTTTTCAATTTCAAACAAAAGATTTTGTATAAAAACTGCACCACGTCATGAAGTCAATTCTCATGTAGCCACATAAAAATCAAAAAATAATCTTCTGTGAGAGCCTTGTAACGTGATGACGCAAAACTTAAAGTGACAACGTCAGAGACAAATCCTTAAGTATTTTTGCCAGCAACAATGCATCTACAAAACAGATTTTCATTGTCAACTATAGACACAACTAGACAAATATATGCGACCTTCAACAACCAGCCCTTAAGATGTATGAT
Organism: Drosera spatulata; assembly: GCA_035668315.1. Classification (NCBI taxonomy): domain Eukaryota; kingdom Viridiplantae; phylum Streptophyta; class Magnoliopsida; order Caryophyllales; family Droseraceae; genus Drosera; species Drosera spatulata. Next base: position 11,119 of record JAOVYX010002232.1, read on the forward strand.
AAACACACATCGTTTCTTTACTCTAAATATTTGTTTTATGCCTCATATATCGTCTATTTTATGTTGTTAACGTCTTTTTATCTTGGAATGTTGGTACTGCTGCGTTTTTATGTTTTTGGTAGATTGACGTGAAATTTGGAACAAAAATGAAGAAGGATGAAAAAAATAACAAATCATGAGCTCAAAAAGTTGGAATTTCACGTGTTTCGAGAGTTTATGCAGCGAAGTTTCACGTCGATATGTTAGTTTAACATGTTTAGAAGTGATGTATAAGTTTTTAGAATTTTTGAACATCATTTAGTATTTTTTATATTAGTTTTAAGGTTACAGTGCACAGTGTTGCGAGCGCGATGATATGTATTCAGCAAATCCACTTTTTTTTAGTTCGTCGCGGGAGTGACTTCCTGGGTCGCGACAACGACTCTATCCCTGATGCAGGACATTGCGTTTCAGCCGTCGGATCGTTTCGTCTTCGACCTATGCCTATAAATACGTTCCATAGGGTTTTTCTAATCATCATACAGAGCTCAAGAACGATGGAGACAATCATAGGGAGGCGAGACGCAAAGAGGAGAAGCCTTGGAGAGTTTTCATCAAACATTTCAAAAAGATTTGATCCGCAACGCTTTGTATAGCTTAGGACAACAGTTTGGAGCGGGTCATGTGCTATAAAACCTTCGTTCTCAGTCACTTAATCTCTGCAGAATGTTTGTTATCATTGCTATGCTCCTTTTCATGTTTTGCTTAATGCATATGCATGAGTAGATCATAAGTAGGGATGTGTTGATGAACTTTTGATGACCTTAGATCATGAGATGATGAGTATATGAAAAAAAAAAAAAACCAGAGATGTTTAATAATGAAAATGATGAATGAAACCTGTTAGAATTATCACATAACATATGTTTATTAGATTGATCACCTAATATACATAGTTTAGAGCTATAAATCTCGCTAAGTGGTTTTAGTGAGTAGAAAATTGATATAATGTGATTTAAGATAATTGTTATATACAATCAATGGTTTCACATGCACGTGGCATGATTAGTTTAAGCTAATTGTTATGATTGTTGTGAGTGGTTTTTTCATGTTATAAATCAACTCTTTTGATTAAATGATATTTGAGCTAATTGAAATGGTTTTGATCTACTGAATTAGTTTAACTATCCGAGATAATTGAAGGTTAAAACCTAAGAAACGTAATGAGTTAAGCCAAAACTCATTGCAGCCATTCCATATTAATCGTTACAATCTGAATTCGGAAACATCCCTGATTGATCTAGATGACTCGAAAAAGTTTCAACCATCGTCCCTATATTTCTCCCAATTTAAGAAAACTCCTCTATATCTCACCTCTATCTTAGCTTCTATTCGAGCTAGTTAATTTAGTTTTAAGTAGTTTCTTACAACAAACAACCCCCAAAGCTTAATTTTCATATTTATAATAATTCTTTATAGTGATTAGCGAAAGATAAATAATATTACGATCGTCCCTGTGGGTTCGACCCTTACTTCCACTACTGCATTAATTTTAATTCTTAGAGTGAAAATGAGTGCGTATAAATTCTAATTTGATGTGTCTACGAAAACACGCATCAAATTTTGGCGCAATTGCCGCGGACGGTACAATTGTTTCAATATTTTTATTTTATTTTTAGTCACTCAAAGTTCTATTATTTTATGAAAATTATTTTATTTTCTTGTATTTTTGTTTTTCTTAATTTAACAAAAAAAAATTAATAGATATTTTTGGTGAGATTGTTGATTTTGAATCAATTTGAAATTGATTTTTTACTATGGTTTATAACTATCAATGATATGGTAGGTTTAATTACCAATCTTACGATAATCCTTATTCTCAAACGTTAGATGAAATTGCCAAAATGATTGAAGAAATGAACAACAATATGAATCATAGGCCATGTGAAAATCATTTTAATATGGAACATCAAAATAGCACTTGCCCACCTTTGTCATCTTATGGATATTCGAATCAAATGAATATGTTTCAACAAACATCACAACCACAATATGGATATAATGCTTATTATAACTATTATAATGGTTGATGGTTAGATTATCAAAATCATTATGAAGGGTATCAACATTTTAATTCTTCAATGCCAACCAATTCTTTGGACTTTTCATAAAACCATTCTCTTGACCATCTGTATAGTCATTCCTCAAGACCACACTCACAAGATTCGAATTCTATGTCTTTAAAAGAAATGGTTAAAACAATTGCACATAACCAGCACCTTATTCAAGAAGAACGTAGGATGTTTGAAAAATAAAGGGAGTATAATAAGCTAAATTGCAGAGTCAAATTGGCCAACTCAAATCTATATCATTTTCAATAGAAACTCCAATCTTTGAGTCATATAATGAATCTGAACAATCACAAGAAGATGAGAATTTAACCACATTTAGAAGTGGTTAAGAATTATCTTCAATTGAGAGTTTTAATCAAATTCAATTTGAGGGTGATTCGGACGAAAACTTTGATTTAACATACGAATATTTTATTGAGAAGTATGATAATAATGCACAAATAGAAGGTCAATGTGAACTTTCTAGTGATGATATTAATCTTGATGCTTTAGAAAATTCATTGAATTCCTTCCATGAATTGACTAACTCAATTGCCTCAAGTTCAATTTATTCTCAAGAAAACATCTCTAGCATTGAAATATTGAAAAATCAAGTCAATAAACTTACTCTTGAAATGAGTGAATTAAAAGCTCTAGCTTTCAAAGAAATTGAAACTGAATATGATAAGTCACAAGTATAAGAATATCTGATGATAGATGAAAATGATGAAGAACCATTGGAAGTGGAGAGTTTACGACGAAATAAGACATAAGATGAGTTGGACGAAGAAATTTTAGAGGTAGGATGTGATGAAGTCCACAAAAAAGATTTTGAACTTGACTATGATGAATTTGATGATGCGAACTTGAAAATGAATATTGATGAAACTTGTTTTGATAGTCAATATATTACACTTGATGATTTTGTGGAACTGGAAAAGTTTTTGTATTTTCATGATAAATTTGAGTAACAGGATTCTAAGTCAGAAATGTCAAAAATCTTTGAGCATGAATCAATGTTTGTTTTAGATGTTCCTAATAATGAATTTGAAATCGATCAATCTCATTCAACTATTTCATTCTCTGAAAAACTTCTTATTTCAAACGGTTTTCAAGAGCATAAGGATGATTTCGAGTTGTCATGCTTTATTTTATTTCCTTATGTATCCAGATATTTTCGAAATCTTATTTGGACGTGCTTGATTAATCTTTTTGACAAAATAAGATTTTTGGGAAATTTCAAACGTAAGAAGAAGAGAGCTTTATCTTGACTTCCGCAGCATTTCAAATAACTTTAAAGAGCCGGGCTGCAGGCTCTAAACCAAGCGTTTCTTGGGAGGCAACCCAAGTTTAGTTTACCTTTTCGTTCTTAGTATTTTCATTTATTCTTCAAATAGGCAAATAAGAAACTCAAGCTGTCAAAAACGCTGTTTAACATGATATTTTAGCGCCGTATCTTCAATTATTTAGATAGTAGATTTCCACCGTTTCCTCCTATGTGATTCTTCTTAGCTAGTTAGTCCAGTTTTAGGAGTCTGTATTTTTATTTAGACTGTACTTTAGTCTAGCTTAGGGGAGGTTGGACATTCTAGACGTTTTATTTCTGTTTGAGCTAGTTGTTTTTTATTTTATTCTCAGAGATGCATGACTCTTAATGTTTTATACAATCTCGTTTTAGTTATTTTTGTCGACTCTTTATTTTTCACCCTTTCCGTGAAACCAAGAACTTATCAATGTTTAATGAACCTAGTTTTAAGAAATGACTCATCCTTCGCCACTTATATAATGAAATGTGGAATTGATTCATTTTGCATGTTTCTATGTGCAATTTTTATACTGTTTCTTTTCATATATTTAGTACATGTGTGAGAGAGTGAGAGAGACTCATATTTTTTGTTGAGTTGTGTTTTGTCAGTTGTCGAACACTAACTTGCCAAGTGAAAGAGAAATCGCTCTACCATGTGTAGACAGATGGATGGCATGATTCGAGATATATGGAACTGGTTTAGCAATTTTGATTGTTTCTCGGATAAACCTTAGTTATAGGTATTCTTTTGTCCTCTGCGCTTTACTTTACTTTTACATTGAGGACAATATAATGCTTTAGCTTAGGGAAATTTTTAGGGATGATGAGTTGTTTATTTAGAGTTTTTCATTAGAGTTATAAAAAAAAATTGAAAGAAAAATTGAAAAAAAAAAAAAAACACAAAAACTTGTCTTTAACTCTATGGCTTGAGCAAAGTAAAATGATGATTTATGCCATAACAAATGTTGCACTAATACATGTAGTTTGAATATTATCTCTAAGGAAGTCCTCAATCTTTGCTAACATTATTGTAGTATGATCCTATGAGATGACCTTTTTCATGTGTAGATAGCGTTTAAGTGGTGATTTGAGCCGTAGCTAGACACTTAAATAAAATATAAAAAAACCTTCATGATCCCCTTTTATGACATCTTTTCACATAACCACCACTTATAGCGAGCATGAAGTGGTTTTTAAAAAAGATTTTTAAATTTATGTTTATTAAACGTCCGTTTTTCCGTGATAACCCTCATGTTATTTTTGATTACTGGAGAATGCTCTAGACCTACTCAGAAAAAGGAAAAAAGAGAAAGGAAAAAAAAAGAGAGAAGAAAAAATTGCAAGCAAAAAGCTTCAAGGTGCCGTGTTTCTTACTTCGGTAATCAAAAGTACCATATACGGATAAAAAGGAGGACGCGGGATTCATTAAGATGGGTTTGAGAAAAAGAAAAGATATATATCCAGTAGAAAATTTAGACCTCTTTTGAGACATTGGTGGCTTTGGGAATGATCCTATATAAGAAAGAAATGGGGTGGAATAAAGGAATTTTGAATTTGAGTTTTGGGAAATTTTTTTGCTATATCTCGGGAATCTGCTAGTTGTGAAGGAGCATGTGAGGGAATGATTTGAGGGGTAGCTAAATGTGCTGTAAATAGAGTTGAAGGGTGACTTTGTGATGAATATTCCTTCGACATATGTTTTGTGTGGTTAATTTTAGGCAATATGAACTTTGATGCTCAAGCTGTAGAATTTTTGAGTCTTGTTAGTTTTTCTTAATTTCACATTTTTTTCTTTGTTTTGAGTCTAGACTTTGTTTAGGGACAAACAAAGGTTAACCTAGGGGAATTTGATATGTGCATAAACACACATCGTTTTTTTACTCTAAATGTTTGTTTTATGCCTCATATATCGTCTATTTTATGTTGTTAGTGTCTTTTTATCATAGAATATTGGTACTGCTGTGTTTTTATGTTTTTGGCAGATTAGCGTGAAATTTGGAACAAAAATGAAGAAGGATGAAGAAAAGGGCAAGTCATGAGCTCAAAAAGCAGGAATTTCGCGTGTTTCGAGAGTTTATGCAGTGAAGTTTCACGTCGATATGTTAGTTTAACATGTTTAGAAGTGATGTAGAAGTTTTTAGAAGTTGTGTAGGTGGTTTAGTATATTTTATATTAGTTTTAAGGTTATAGTGCACAGTGTCGTGGCGTGCCTGGAGTCGTGGGTGCGACATCGCTTCGTCGCGGACACGATGATATGTATTCAGCAAATCCACGTTTTTTTAGTTCATCATGGGCGTGACTTCCTGGGTCACGGCCGCGACTCTCTCCCTGATGCAGAACATTGCATTTCAGCCGTCGGATCGTTTCGTCTTCGACCTATGCCTATACATACGTGCCCTAGGGTTCTTCTAATCATCGTACAGAGCTCAGGAACGGCGGAGACGATCAGAGGAAGGCGAGACGCAAAGAGGAGAAGCCTTGGAGGGGTTTCATCAAACATTTCAAGAAGATTTGATTTGCAATGCTTTGTATAGCTTAGGACAACTGTTTGGAACGCGTCGTGTGCTGTAAAACCTTCATTCTCAGTTACTTAATCTCTGCAGAATGTTCGTTATCATTGCTATCCTCCTTTCCATGCTTTGTTTAATGCATATGCATGATTAGATCATAAGTAGGGAGGTATTGATGAACTTTTGATGACCTTAGATCATGAGATGATGAGTATATGAAAGAAACCAGAGATGTTTAATGATGAAAATGATGCATGAAACCTATTAGAATTATCACATAACATATGTTTATTAGATTGATCATCTAATATACATAGTTTAGAGTTATAAATCGCGCTAAGTGGTTTTAGTGAGTAGGAAATTGATATAATATGATTTAAGCTAATTGTCATATACAATCAATGGTTTCACATGCACGTGACATGATTAGTTTAAGCTAATTGTTATGATTGTTATGAGTGATTTTTCCATGTTATTAATCAACTCTTTTGATTAAATCATGTTTGAGTTAATTGAAATGGTTTTGATCTACTGAGTTAGTTTAACTATCTGAGGTAATTGGGGGTTAAAAGCTAAGAAACGTAATGAGTTAAGCCAAAACTCATTGCAGCCATTCTATATTAATCGTTACAATCTGAATTCAGAAACATCCATGATTGATCTAGATGACTCGAAAAGAATTCAACCATCGTCCCTACATTTCTCCCAACTTAAGAAAACTCCTCTATATCTCAGCTCTATCTTAGCTTCTGTTTGAGGTAGTTAGTTCAGTTTTAAGTAGTTTCTTACAACAAACAATCCCCAAAACTTAATTATCATATCTATAATAGTTCTTTATAGTGACAAAGGAAAGATAAATAATATTACGATCGTCCCTATGGGTTCAACCCTTACTTCCACTACTGCATTAGTTTTATATTCTTAGAGTGAAAATGAGTGCATATAAATTCTAATTTGACGTTTCTACGACAGTACGCATCAATGTAATATCGCAAATCTATTCCAAAATCAGAATTCAACCAGCTCCTTTATTCGACTCTACTTCAGACGGCCCCATGTAGATACGAATGGGGGACTCCTATGTTCACAAACACATTCGTTTCATCTTAGAAGACGTTCTTGTTGACTCCTTTATCAACTGCAATAACACCTAAAGAATCCCGCATCGCCGATAACGTCTGAAATGTTGATGGGCAAACAAATGTCACAAACATGATTAATAAATCTCACAAACACAACTTGCACAAGCAATATATCATGCCTTCTTTTTTAAATGGTGTTACAAATTCGAACACATAAAAACAAGCTCACGGCTCTCTCCTCTAATCTGTACAAGGAAAGTGCGGTTTCTTCAATTTTCTCTTTAAAAGCTAAGCTAGATATTCTACATCTTACATTCCTAATCATCTACTATGACTATGAAAACATAAGGAAAGTCCATGCAGTATGAATATTGCCTTTCCAAAAATTCACAAAGATAAGAAGATACTAGTCATATATCTGAAGGACACCAGAAAAAAAAGAAGCCTAAGAACAAACACCAAGACCTAATGACTTACAAATGACAGTAGGAAGCTCAGCAGGGTTCCTTGCTTCCCTCCTATATAGTCATCCGTTCCTTTCCTACCAAAGGAAATACATAAACAGCAATGATTGGCCATTGGTTTTTTACCCGTATACCAACCTTCATATACCATGACCATCAATCCTCCCATGTAGCCTTGCATTGATTATCGTCTTCAAAACATCTTTGAAATGCTTCAAAACATCTTTGAAATGTGTCAAAACATCTTTTCTCAACTTTGCTTTCGCTTGTTTCAAATTTCTACTCTATCCTATAGTGAAAAAAAAGTAACAACAAATAATCAAATTAATAGGACTTAAGTATTAATCTGATGGAGACTAGTAATGATAAACAAAAAGGAGGCGTAATCTAGCCTTATGCATTTTGTTCCTCCAAAAGTTCAAACCATAAATGTCCGTATAAACGAGCAATTAACATAATCTAAGCCAATGATTCACTTTCTACAATCGATTTCGTTCATTTGGTAGCTACAAGAATAGCCACAAACACTGATAGAACACCTAAATCCTAATAATCGTCCACGATTTGCAATTAACGCAGGTGAAAACCAAAGAAACTTCATTATAAACCTTACTTATATCAGGATTAGAAACTAAATTCATCAGTATTCCTTTTTCAAGGTAGATTTATCATTCTCAACGAGAATCAACCACTAAGTTTCTCAACTCATCATATTATATATCCAGTATCAAGGAATCGTTCATGATGAGAGGAAAATATTATACTATCGTACGTCACAAATTCAAAGGTAATTCCCTAATAAAAATTCACTATCAGCAATGAAAGGGAAATTATGAGGCAAAATATTTACCTATTGGTATCCAAGAGGATAAAGAATCTCATGATCCTTTTTTTTTCCCACAGCATAAGTGTAATGCCTTAATTACCTAAAAGAAATTTTTACAATCCTGGTAGATTTGGAGATTTAAACTTCATATTTAATCTCTCAACCATTTCAGGGTATATTCCTAGTGATGTCCGCGAATCTTATGAACTCTCTCTTTTTTCAACTTTATTTCCCCCTTCTTTTGACTTCCTTCACTATCCTATATCCGTAAATGGATAAAAAAGGTTTAACAAATATTTATAAGAAATAGGCTCAACGGATTTGATCCCATAAAGACAAGTAATTAGAATAAAAAGGAGGCATACTGGATAATTATAAGGACTGACGCATTTGGATTCCCTTAGTTCAAACCAAATGTGTTAACAAATTGGATAATTAACATAATGTATGTCAATGACTCTGTTTCTACCATTCATTTCATTCTGAGGATTCTACAAGAATCGCTACAACTCCTGATTGAATACCAGATAATCGTAATAAACATCTAGCACAGCTACAAATCCTAATTGAACATCAGATAATTGTAATAATCATCTTATACAGACTACAACTAATATAAGGTAGAAAAAAAAAATAAGATGAATACCTCACTTATAAGCATTTGAAACTTAATATTACAGCATCCGTGTTTCAACGTAGATTTTATCATTCTAAAAGCAATAAAAAAAAATCAACCATTAAGTTCCTCAACTCATCAAGTTATTCAGTGTCAAAGTTTCTTGTTTAATGCATGATTAAGGAAAGAAAAAATGTACACAATCATACCTCACATATGCAGAGGTTGTTTCCTATCCGACAATTGAAGTGTGATTAATGAGGAAAAGTATCCACCCATTGATGTCAGAGAATCTCTGAGCTCCTAATTTCTTTCTCCAACATAACTGTGACTCCTCTTCATTACCTAAAAGAGACTTTTACAACCCATGAAGATATGTATATTTAAACCTCATATTGAATCTCATCCATTTCAGGGTAGATTCATCAAACTCAAGCAAAATCCGCATTGATTTCTGGTGAAGAAAATTTATGTCCTAGACAAGGCAACATTGCCGTTCAACAAGGTCTATAAATACTGTCTCTTTTCGAGTATCAATTGCATAGAGCAACGATTCCCTCTAAACTCAACCTACAGCTTCATGCTCATTCCTCTATGGAAAATTCATTCAACCAGCATAGCTTCCCAAGCCAATCCCTCAATGGTGATGCTAGCATTACCAACACAAATGGTTCCTTCTTTCCACTCTCGAGCAATACTCTAAGCGCAAACCCCCATGACCGCAGCATGCCCCTTGGTGTTGATGATGGTTTTCTAAGCCAAACTAATCTCCTGCATTTCAACCCAAATGCAAGAGAAATATCTCACCATAGAAACGTATCCTTTGATGTTGATGGTAGTGTTGTTGACCTCACCAATGGCATCGACTTCAACCAAAATGCAAGATATAGCACCTCTCACCGGGTTCAAACCATGATTAGCCAGCTTGCTTTGCATTCAGCAGCAGCCGAGTCCAGAGCATTGACCCTCCTAGCACATCGGGTTGCCTTCCCTGGGGTGCCTGGCTACAATGTTGTTCCATCTCAGGCGACTATAGTCAATATCAATTTGCAAAACAATCATCAACCAATTATCCTCAATGTCAACATCGGAAATAGAACTGGTATCGCGATTTTAGATTGCCCACCTGGTTTCAGTCCTTCTCATATCAACAATCATCTTACAAGAATCTCCCAGCCACAGTCACTTTCATCCGCTGCTATTGCAACAGCTAGAAGCAATGGTGTCGGCATTGCCCATCCGACTCATCAACAGCTGTTGGCTACATTCAGAGAAGCCAATAAGATTGGGACAATGCCTGATCAGGGCTGTTCTTCACATGCAAGGCAAAGTAATCAACCCCAAAAGATCATTAGTCCACAAAGCGGTATGCATAGCCTCATGAAGCAAAGGTAACAATTTTCTCTAAAATGGTAAGTTATAGAGTTTCATGCTTTATACCAAGTAATGATCATTTTTTTTTTCATGCTGTCAGCATTGCACATCCAAGTCATAACCAGACATTTGTTGTCGTGAATAAGGACAGTAACAGCGGCATAACTCGCGATGAAGGCAGCTCTTCACCTGCAAGGCAAAGTACTCATCTCCAGAAGGTTACTATCCCACAAAGTATGCACAGCCTCATAAAGCAAAGTTATCAACATTCTTCAAATGGAGACCCGTCGAGTCATTGCTTTAGAGAAATAAATGTTCAAAATCCTAACGCTGTCAGCATGGCACATTCAACTCATCACCAGTCGTTTGCTAAACTCAGAGAAGACGATAACATCGGAGCAATCGTTGATCAAAGTAGTTCTGCCCATGCAAGGCAAAACACTAATCTCCAGAAGATCACCTTTCCACAAGTTGGTGTGCATACTCTCACAAAGCATAAGTATTCTCTGAATGGTGAGTCGTTGAGTCACTGCTTTAGACAAAGTAATGACCAAAATCCTCTTGCTGTTATGCCCTTGACCATGATTGCTAGACAAGAAAGCACCGATGTAGATGACCCCTTTGAGAACTTCCAAGGATCACAGGTTAACCGAGTTATGAGTTCCGGATCTACAAGTAATCATACAAATGGTGTCCCAACACCTAAGCTTCATACTAATCTCAACAACAACCGGAACAACCAAGTCCAGCAGCATCCGGACCATGCTATCCGGAACAAAAGCCATCCTTATGTCAAGTATGGCCCATATACATGTCCAAGATGCGAAAACAAGTTCGAGACCTCACAGAGCTTTGCAGCACACACAACAACTCATTACATGGAAGAAGAGCTGAAAGAAAAGAAAAGGAGAAGAGAGCTTAAGTGCAAGAAGAGAGATCTTTGCATAGTCCAGTCAGATGAGGGAGTCACGGTGGCCCCTAGGTCACTCGTCAACGAGACTCATACTAGTGACGATGAGTAAGCCGAACAAAGTAACTCATACAACAGATCAAGATTAAGAATAATAAGGACTTCAACTTCTGTTATTTATTGTATTAGTCAGATTCTGGAATAAATAAAATAAAAGCATATTAACTTCTGGAACATCTTTTCCCCAAATACGGCCTAAGATGGCAACAAAAAAGGAGCTAGATCCTCTGTCGTCGAAGATCCTAGAGCACTTGTGCTGTTTAGATTTGTCTTTTATTTTTTTTTCTTTGAATTTTAGAAAAAAAAAAAAATTAAAACCCTATTAAGTAAATTTCAACCCTAAAAGAATATAATCTAAAAAAATTAACAAAAATAACCACATAAAAATTTATATCCATAAATAATTAATAAAAAAAAACAACCCTTAAATCATTAAACAAATCTGAACCGTTGGATCGAAAATCCAACGGACCAGGTTATGGGTTGTTGGACTCCCAACTGCAGGGTATCCTATTCCCAAACAACTCCTATAGCTCAAGCAGATTGATCATCCGTTACGTCACAATCCATACATATAAGCGGTAACATTGGGTCATATAGATAATGTTACAGAATATTTAGTGTATCACTTGTAAGTATATGTGTATATATTGAGGGTTATAATCAAACCCAATGGAAGGGGAGTTCATACCATCTTACATGGTATCAGAGTGATCTAGCATGGCCAACGTAACACCCACAGTGGCTCCTTCTCTTGCTTCCTCTCAACACCCTGTCTTCGCTGTCTCCAACATAGAGTGTTGACTTGTGCCTCAAATTGATTGAGGTAGATGTTTGTAGTGTTTCTTCTCCTAACAAGATTTTGCCATGGGCTCCATACAATTATGACTATGTGTGGGCATATGGTGCAAGTGGAAGACTTTTTGTAAGTTGTCTTCATTCTTTTTGCCTATATAACACGAGTTATGTGAAGTGTTCGTAGTGTTGGAGGACAGAGCATTGTCAGAGAAGATCTTTACTACATTGGAGAGAAAACACATACACTTAGAAGAGATCGTTAAGGTGAAGACTAGTTCTTCACTTCTCTTTCTTGATTCGGTGTTATGTGTAACGTCTTTTATACCTTCTTGTTGGATTAGTGGATTTCTTTATCGTCTGTGACCGCTCGTGATTTGTTCCCACAAGAGTTTCCGTATAAATCTCTGTTTCTTGTATTTGTGCTATTTAAATTTTGCTACTGGTGCTATACTGTTTAACGTTCTATTTAACCCGGTCAGACAAGTAATGATAATTTACTAGTAACAGTAAAATCAAAGGATCTTTGGTCATACAGAGCTTGGTAGCGTTCAATGCTTATTTTTTACATCGGGTTAGCCCGCGTAGGTTTAGGAACGAACGTTGTTAAACTTGGGATTTAATTAGGTCCATTGGATTTTTACCGCGGGATTTAATTAGGTCAATTGTTAAGCTTGGGATTTAATTTACCGTGGGTCAAAAAGAATTATGACACTAGTGAAATTTGATATAAATAAATTTGATGTCTTTAATAGTGTTGTGCTTTGGAGAGTCAAAGTCGTTGTCTCATTAACCCAAGAAGGATTCGAAGAGGTTCTGAAAAGGGTTGATAAGTTACAGACATAAATGAAAGCGAAAGATAAGACGAAGATGGATACGAAGGCATCATAGCTTTACAGCTATGTTTATCCGATGACGTTCTTCAGAATGTCCTAGAGGAGAAAGCTGTCAAGGCTATTTGGGATAAGCAGTCCAGCTTGTACATGAGCAAATTTATTACTTCTCCCTTGTATATGAGCCAGCGTCTCCATTCAGTCAAAATTAAGGAGTCGGCTATCTCATTGAAAAAGCACTTGACCGAGTTTCAGATTATCCTTGTTGGTCTAAAAAATGTTGGAGTCACAATGTACAACGAAGAAGCAGCGATGATTCTGTTGTGCTCTCTACTGAGTAGCTTTGAGGCCTTTTGTTTAGCTCGATTCACACTGAGTTTTATCACGTTTTCTTGTATCGTTTCGATGTCTTTACATTCATAATTGTATTGATTTTGGTCCTATTTGCTATACTTGTGAGATTTGATACCTTGGTGTGATTTGTAGGAAGAAATAAGCAATAGGACGGTCAAAAGATGTTGAAAACGGAGCGGAATCGAGGAGAGTCAAAGCGGGACAAAACAGGAGAAATGTTTGATTCAGGATGACACTCAAAGTGCCCGGGCACAGCGTTACCCCAAGCCCGGGCACCATTCATCAAGAAGACATTGCTTCAAGAAAAATACTGAAGTGCCCAGGCGTAATCTTGTGCCACACCCAAGGGCGATGCCCAAATCCCAATAGCATTGCTTTAGTGAAAAAAGCAAAGCGCTCGGGCGTCGTGTACAGCTATGCCCAACTCGTGCGTCGAGTTTCCCTCAAGCCTGAATGACTATAAATACTCCCTTTTGCTTTCAAAATCGGGAAATCCATCATCATTTATGATAATTGACAAAAACCTAGGGTTGAGAGAGGATTTCTTGAAGGGAGATGGCTACTATTAATTGGGAAACAAAACAACATCAAGGGACTTCATCGGAGCGAATCGAATTCCATCTCGATATCTCTTAACTTGTTTGGATTACCACTTGTACTATGATGATTTTCATGCATGTCAGGTGTTCGTTGTATTATCTTAGTATTCTAATCATGAGCTAAACCTTTTGTTAGGGTTGTGATAGAGTTGGATGTTTGTATTGATGTTACAATTATGTTGTTAATTTAGTTTTGATTGTTTTGTGGTTATGATATGTGGTTGTGCTTAATGCTTCGACAAACTGATCACCTGTTATATGATCTATGATATGATTTGGACTCGAGAGGATAGTTTCGTATCGAGAATTTGACTACATGTCCACACGTTGAATGCGATATCGAGAGATCGCTTGCGTGACGTGCAAGATGCGCTAGGAACCCCGGAATGTCATGCTTACCATAACATGACGGTCTGTCATCGAGAGATGTTTAAGGCGGTGTTTGGTTTAACGTAGTTTAAGACTCGAGAGAGAATAGATTACACCTTAGAGACTCGTCTATAAATCCCACGATGCACAATTAACTATTAAAATGACAAAGTAACTCGATACAATCGAAAGACGAAGTCACAACCCTGCTCCGTTTCACATCTAGAAACCGATCTTCTATCGTTGTGTTGTTGATTTCAATTATCTTAGTTTAGTTAGTAGAATCCTTAGTGTCACGTAACAACTCATCACGCTTTGATTGTTTAAACCAAAGAACACTATTCATACTTCGATCGCTAAATCTAAGTTTTCTTGAGACGATAACTCATATACTCACTTTTATTACTTGGTACGACACGTACACTTGCGTTTAGGTGTGATATACAAAGTCGCAAACACCTTTGTGACTACTATGATCATGAGCTAAACCTTTTGTTAGGGTTGTGATAGAGTCGGATGTTTGTATTGATGTTACAATTATGTTGTTAATTTAGTTTGGATTGTTTTGTGGTTATGATATATGGTTGTACTTAATGCTTCGACAAATTGATCACTTGTTATATGATCTATGATATGATTTGAATCCGAGAGGATAGTTTCGTATCGAGAATTTGACTACATGTCCACACGTTGAATACGATATCGAGAGATCGCTCGTGTGACGTGCAAGATGCGCTAGGAACCCTCGAATGTCATGCTTACCATAACATGATGTTCTGTCATTGAGTGATGTTTAAGGCGGTGTTTGGTTTAACGTAGTCTAGGACTCGAGAGAGAATAGATTACACCTTAGAGACTCATCTATAAATGCCACGATTCACGATTAACTATTAAAATGACACAGTAGCAAGATACAATCGAAAGACGAAGACACAACCCTGCTCTGTTTCACATCTAGAACCCGATCTTCTATCGTTGTGTTGTTGATTTCAATTAGCTTAGTTTAGTTAGTAGAATCCTTAGTGTCACGTAACAACTCATCACGCTTTGATTGTTTAACCCAAGGAACACTATTCATACTTCGATCACTAAATCTAAGTTTTCGTGAGACGATAACTCATATACTCACTTTTATTACTTGCTACGACACGTACACTTGCGTTTAGGCGTGATATACAAAGTCTCAAACACCTTTGTGACTACTATGGTCCATAGTAGAGCCTTTTGGTCAGTAGAAGACATCAAGACATCTTTAACCAGTAGCTAGTTGAGACATGAGCCCTCAGAGTCATCCAGGCCCTCGAGTTCAAATGATGGGATATTCATCAGAGAGACACAGGATCGGAGACAAAAGGATAGGCTCGGAGGTCGATCGAAGAGTAGCAATTCAAAGAAGTTAGACTCATGTCATTACTGCTATCAGAAGGGACATTGGACGAACGAATGTCCTAAGCTGAAGAATAAACAGAAGAAGAAAGATGCCCTGGTTGTTGATATTATCGAGACTCAGACCGTCTCGTTCGTTCTTACATCCGTCGTAGAGTCCTTGGTTGCATCCATTTTAGAGTGGATGATGGATTCTAGTTACACCTTTCATATTTGTCCACCTCGGGAGTGGGTCGCCACATTTACTGAATCCAATGACGACGTAGTTTGTATAGGAAATGATACTTTCTGTAAGATCCTTGGCATTGGAGATGTTCGTATTTGGATGTGGGACGTGCGCACAATGAAAGATATTCAATATGTTTCAGCTGTAAGACGGAATCTTATCTCTTTAATTGGGTTCTCTTGATCTTGAAGGGTGTTCCTATCATTCTCAGGATGAGGACATGGAGGTCAAGATGAGCCATATGGTGATCAAACTTCGTGCTGAATTGTACTACCTGATCGATGCTATGCAGGATGGAGTTGTAACTGTTGCAAGCTCTTTTTTAGTCCTTGATGGCGAGGCTAGTTCTGAGATGAAGTTGTGGCATATGTGGCTCGAGCATATGGCCAATAGGGGGAGGAATATTCTGAGTTCGGCTGGCTTGTTTGGAGGTTTGAAGACATAGAAGCTCGGGTTCTGCAAGTGCTGTGTTCTCGACAAGCAGAAGAGAGTCTCGTTTGGTTGTGCGATGCACAGAACGAAGAGGACGCTCGATTACAGTCACTCAAATTTATGGTGGCTATCTCTGCATGCTTCGATAGGAGATAAAAAGTATTTTTGGACCTTTATCGATGATTATTTCCGTTACATCTTGATATACTTTTTGAAAGAGAAATCGAAGGTATTCGACACTTTCAAGGAGTGGTTGAAGCTGATTAAGACGTAGACCGGCAGACAGATCAAGAGACTTCGAACCGACAATGGGATGGAATTCGTGAACATGCAATTTATGGAGTTCTGCAAGGCCAAAGGCATTGTGAGGCATCGCAATGTCACTTATACGCCCCAACAGAATGGGGTAGAAGAGCACCTGAATCGAACGCTCATGGAGCGTGCTTGGTGTATGTTTATAGGAACCGAGCTGAAGGAGAAGTTTTTAACTGAAGGTGTTATAATTGCCTGTCATCTGAAAAGCAGGTCACCCTCCTCAGCATTATCTATGAAGACACCTTATGAGGTAGTCTGGTACGCCCGTTAATTACTCCAACCTTCGTGTTTTCGGTTGTCCTGTATATTATCATGTTATCAAAGTGAAGTTAAATTAATGCAGTAGCGGTAAGTCAGGGTCGATCCCACAAGGAACGGGTTTACTAATGCACTAAAAGTGGTTCTAAACAAAAAAAAGGATTTTGAGGTTGGTGTTTTAAACTGAACCAAACAACAACTTAAGATAAATAAGGTCTTAAAGATGGAAAAAGGGTAGTGTAACTAATGTATAGTGTTTTGGTTGGATTTCTTCATCGATCGTAATTTTTTCCTCGCTTAATCATGTTTGTGAATGTTGTGATGAAGTGAAACTTAATTAACGTTATTGCCGATAATGTTTACTCATATGCCCAAGAGCTAATCCTAACATTAGTTAGCTAGGCCAAAAGAGAATGAACCTAGCTAATATCGTTTAAGTGTATAACTCAACAATCCATATAAACTAGCAAAGGAGAATGACTTCTAAGAATAAGCTCAATTGGAATGAATACTCAAAGTTATACAAAAGAAAATGATATAACTTTTAGCTTGCTATCATATTTTGTCAAAAAAGAATGACAAATGCATAAAATTCTGATTATACAACTTAGAATGGCCTATTCTAAATCATCTGATCGTAATTTAGCTTAATCAGTTCATTCATGAAACAAACATAAAAACATAAGCAAGAAATATTGTGATCATGTCCAATCTCTGAAATCCACCACAAACACGTCTACATCGTAACACTACAATGAAATTACTCGTGATTTATAGATGAAAAAATCTGTTCAAAGGCAATATAACCAACATAATCCATAGATCCAATAATTGATTGAATAACCGCCACTATAAAACCAATATTCATAAAACAAGATTAATATAAAGAGGTTATAGATATTTCTCTCCCAATTTTGATCTATAAAGATCGTTGTTGATGAATATGTATCCTTTGATGAAGCGTCTTGATCGTCATCTAAGCGCGTCGATCAATTCGGTGAAGATCTTCTTGCTCGGACAGATTAATTCTCTTAATTGGAAAGGTTTCCCTTGTTCTTGCTGTGTGGCGACAACGTGTCTGGTCGAAAAGCTCTCTCTAAGCGAAAAATGACGTCGGGTATTTATAGGAAACTCAGAAATGCATCATCAAGACTTAAAATCATCATTCAGGATTCAATCAAGCTTCTGGAATTCAGCGCTACACGGCTGTGTCACACTTATGCACAGCCGTGTCACACACGATCCTGAAAGTGACCATCGCGTAACATGACCGTGTTTGGCTCTGGAATGGCCGTACGCCCTCGAAACTGAAGCTATTGAACTCCTGTGAAATGGCTGAGTCAGAATACGACATGACCGTGTCATATGATGGCTGAACCTCCTGTTTATGTGTGGCACGGCTGTGCCACAATATGGCATGACCGTGTCACAGACACCTCGTGCAAACATGATGAAAAATCATCCCTTTGGGCTCCAACTTGATACAGAACCTCTTTTAGCATTCCAATACATGTCTATCAACTCTGAACTCTAGTTTTGCACAGAATCCATCCTTCTATTGTCATTCTACACACCAAACACAAAACTACGATAGTATCCAACCCTAAAAAGAAAATAAAACTAATTCTAAACAAAAAGACACGAAACTCAAACAAATCACAGGTTATAAAGTTATAAAAACATGTGTGTTTTGACACACATCAAACTCCCCCAAACCAAACATTTGCTTGTCCCTAAGCAAAGAAATACACAAGAAGAAACAAGAATGACGTAAAATAAAGAACGCATAACAAAATAGGGAAAGTAGTGTCATAACACATAAATTCTTCAAGCCAACTCATCTTCCTCCTTCCATATTACACAAACTAACCTTTCTCATATCCCATAGCAAATTCCAAGTTAGGCACCACGCAACATCCCATGATCGAGAGGATCATATCAACTCTTTACAATCTGCAAAACTAAAGGTTCAATTAAAATAATACGGCAAGCAACTAGTGTTCGCGCACTTCCATCTTCTTACCCGAACCAAGTAAACATCTAAATCATAATAAAGCAGAGCTCAAGATGATGTGGTCGAAGATAGGTAAAACAAATAAGCTTTTTTTGTTCATGTGGAGCTTGAAGAGACAAAAAGGATTGAAACCATGCCATGTGTCCGGTGACAAACACAATTACTAACAATTTCCATGCCCCGACAAAGCATTGTGCTTTGAATACAAGTACCACACATACTCAAAAGACAAACTCAAAGAAAATGTACCCAACTTAGGGTCAAAACTTGCTCTCTTTTTTCTATTTTTATTTTTTATTTTACTTTTTTGCATACATATTTTTCATATGCTAGGGAAACAGTATATCACATCATGTAAACACTTTCTACCCCTTCCAACCATACAGCACTCATAATAATTCATCCCCCAATACAACTTTCTCATAAAAAATCTTTCCCCCCAAACCAAACTTGACTCACAGCACAAAACAATCCAAAGGGCTCTTTTGTGGAGTTGAGTATATAAAGATATGAATATAGAATGTGATCAACTCATTTGGTCAACATAACGTGAACATTGCAATGACCACAAATAAGTGAAGCAAATTTAGATTTGGAAGTAGAAGCAATTGAAGGACAAAGTAATGCAATCTAAGGAAGTAATGTAGCATATGTAGGTATGTGAAATAAGGATAGGAACATAAATATTTTCAATGTCTACCTCTCCGGCTTACCACTTTCAAGTTGCTACTAACTATTGCTTGCAATATTAAATGAATCTAACTCTAGTTTTGTACTCACATCCCGTGTTTAGTTTAATTCACTTCCCATGTGCCTTAACCAGAAATTCAAACTAAGCAATGTTTCGAACTAACTAGTTATGCAATAGGACAAAGGTTTCATCTTAGACAATTTTTTTTTCTAATATGACACATTTTCCACTAAATTGTTAAAAGTTGAACATTTTCCATAATTCCTATAACTCTAGTGCGTCACATTTGCTAAACATCTAGAAAATGATGAAATAATTTTTTAAATAAGCTAAACTAACTAAAATCAAAATAACTCGGAAATTAAACACAAGAATAGAAATAGACTGAAATAAATGACTCGAAATGAAATAGAGCTGGACTGACATAAGTGCATCCCATAAGATACAACTAAACAGCCGAGTTTTAGAATAATACAAATGACGATAGATATAGCAAAGATAAAGTCTAGAAACAGTCTCCTAAAAAAAAATAGTCCTAGAAATCATAACTCATCACCTGAAATTAGCAAAAAAAATAGATCAATACGTAGATATTGCACCCCCACCTAAACCTAGCATTGCCCTCCATGATAAAAATAAAATAAAAGAAAAAGGACATTACCAAACATCACTTGTCGGATGGGGAAAATGGGATCGAATCAAAGTGATACTGACTCCCATTCCAATCATAGATCCTCTGATCCCGGCGTTCTGGTCGAAGTAACATTTGCTCCATCCTGATAGTCCACTCCTATGCAAATGAGGCCGGTCGGCTTCGTCATCTGCGAATGCCAATGGCGAAGCAAAGGCGCCGCCAAGTTGACATCCACCTTGCGACCCTCTATCATCACCCAAATGAGGAAGAGCTCATCCTTCCTCATGTTGCCTGTCGACTCAAATCTCGCATAGATAGTGTTAGGGATAAAACGCTGAAGATAAAAGAATGTAGGATTCAATACCGATGAAGCCTTGGCGTTGCGGAACTCGTCAACGGCTGGCCCCGTTAAGCGCATAAAGAATGAGCCCACGTCCCTCTCGTACTCCGACATGTCAAACTGGAGGCTGCCGACCTTGAAGTGAAGCAGCTTGTTGAGCCAAGCTGTGTCCTTGTAGTACTCCTCGCCTTCAAGTCAGAAATGAAAGCCGAAGACATCATCATTTGTCTTGCCCTTGCTTGCTCGATGCAGCTCAAGGGAAGACAGGAACTAGAGGGTCAAGAATACGTAGGTGAACTCCCGGATCCCCGCAAAGTCCTTCATGTGGAGGTCTCCAAGCATGCATCCACGTCACCCTCAATGCCTAATCATCGGCAAGCCGGTACGGAGTGAAGTGTGGGGGTAATGATTGACCTCTGCTTGAGGACGTTATATCTGTCCTCTATCCGCTTGCCGCAGAAAATGATAGCATGATCGTTAGATGTACCCGAAACCGGGGTAGGATCCAAGTTACGAATCCTAACCCAATAGTTATGCACCGAAGATGAGGCGGTCGTACACTTCATTTTCTTACCCATCTACATTTAAAACACGAGAAGCGTAAGTGATAATACAGAATATCATCAAAACAACGAACGAAAGAATAGAGTTTAACATAAAATAGCACAATTTACTGAAAAATCCGACATGACCCATTTGTTTCTTCGTTGAAACGACACATATATTATTCATTCATCATCCATAATGCCTAACAACCCTCTATTCATCATCCAACACCCTCCATCAACATGCCACCATCAATACAATCATCCACACATTCATCAACATCAAATAATACAAGGCTAGGCATCATAAAATGAATAAAACACGGAGTTTATGTAAAACCCTAACCCCTAAAATCCAATTTCATCAAATCTTGGCCAAATCATGTAAACTATATATGAAAATTGATCACAAGATATCATAGATCATAATACATAGTCCATTTGTCACGAATTCAAAAATATATGAAGATTTTTAAGTTTTGGTCAAAACCTTAAAGACATGATATCTACAAATTCAAGCCACAATTGATGAAATTGATGGTTAGATGTTGAAGAGGAGATGATTACCTCCGTTTTGAGTATAAGAACGCACAAAACGGATGAGAATTGAAGAATTTGGATGTTTGAGACTTAGGTTTCGTGTGGATTTTGAGAGAATTTGAATGAAAATTGTGTTTTGACTTAATGGTTTCTATGTTTAAATTCTGATTTATGCCACGACACGACCATGTCATTCCCTCGCACGGTCATGTTCCAAAGTTATTACCTTCAGTGTTGGCACGACACGACTGTGTCACAGTGTGGCACGGCCGTGTTTCATCTTAACCAGTTTCAGTTTTTGACCTAACACAGCTATGTTCCAATGTGGGCACGACCGTGTTAGGTGGATTTTCACATGCTTGGCAATTTTTAATGTACAAAACTCTGGAAATTCACTGTTTTGACGATGAACTTCATTTTTGCTCTTTTCCGATAAACGACGGCATGTTTTGATCGAAAATTAAGAGTTTTTTCTTTTCTTTTGTTTCTTTTCTTTTCCCTTTTTTTTTTTAATTTCCTAACCCAAATTACTTGGGTTGCCTCCCAAGAAGCGCACTTGTTTAATGTCGTTGGCTCGATAAATTAATATCATTGATCATAAATCCTCGAGGTGGTATACCTCGATCAATCCAATGTCATACCCTTCATGATACAACTTTAAACGGTGACCATTCACTTTGAAGACTTTTCAAGTTTCATAATTCTTGATTTCTACTGCTCCATGATGATAAATTTTTATGACCAAAAACGGTCCATCCCATTTGGATCGAAGCTTGCCGGCCATCAACTTTAATCGAGAATTATATAGCAAAACCTTATCACCAACGTTGACCTGTTTCCTGCTCAACATTTTGTCATGATAACGTTTCGCCTTGTCTTTATAGATCACTGAATTTTCAAATGCGTCATTTCTTAACTCTTCGAGTTCTTGCAACTGCAACTTTCTATTATGCGTAGCATTTGCATAATCGTGGTTGAATTGCTTAATGGCCCAAAATGCTTTATGTTCCAGTTCTACTGGAAGATGGCAAGCATTCCCGTACACCATTCGATATGGTGACATTCCAATAGGATTTTTGAATGCAGTTCTATACGCCCACAATGCATCTCCAAGCCGAATACTCCAATCTTTTTGGTTAGGGTTTACAACCTTTTCCAGAATTGATTTGATTTCTTTATCCGAAACCTCAGCTTGTCCACATTATGTGGATGGTATGCGGTTGCCATCTTGTGATTTACATGATATTTGCTTCATAATGCAGCCACAACCTTATTGCAAAAATGGATACATCTGTCGCTTATTATGGCATGCGGTATGCCATAGAAAATCAATGATGACATTAGCATAATCTTTTCTTGTTGCTCGCACTTCTACCCATTTGGACACATAGTCCATCGCTATCAGAATGTATATGTTGTCATTGGATGGTGGGAATGGTCCCATAAAATCAATGCCCCAAACATCGAATATTTGTCAAACAAAAATTGAATGTTGTGGCATTTGATCTCTGCTTGTTATTCCACCCGTTCTTTGGCATTCTGGGCAGGCCTTTACAAACTCGTATGCAACATGCTTCAAGCTTGGCCAAAAGAATCCATATTCTAGGACTTTATGAGCAGTTCG
The DNA here is from genome assembly GCA_035668315.1 of Drosera spatulata. Lineage (NCBI taxonomy): Eukaryota > Viridiplantae > Streptophyta > Magnoliopsida > Caryophyllales > Droseraceae > Drosera > Drosera spatulata. Next base: position 34,312 of record JAOVYX010002232.1, read on the forward strand.
TCTTGAGATGAAATGTCCTCCACTCTCATAAGTGTGGCAAAACTTCAGAATCGATTTTTGTTCATACTCTGGAACACATCTTCGTATCACATCATCGGATCCAAACTTAAAAAGGTAAGGATCCTCCCAAAAATAGTACCTTGCATCACTTTTAATCTTGTCACATTATACACATGACAATGATCTGGGAAGATTATTTGTGACAAGGTAATTCACCATATCAGCATACCACGGAATTTCTCCAAACAACTTCATAAAATGTTCGTCAAGAAACAAGTCTGATAACGAAACACTCTCTACTTCTCTTTGAATTCGGCTGAGATGATTAGCCACTAAATTTTCAGCTCCCTTTTTGTCCTTCACTTCGATTTGGAATTTTTGTAACAAGAGAATCCATCTTAGAAGACGAGGTGTTGTCTCCTTCTTGTTTGGCTCGTATCATTCATCCTTTGATCCTACTATGGAAACTAGGCATCTTTGCATGAAAATCTTGAGATTTAAGTCTGGTTTTTGTACATGAGTGAGTTTCGATGCGTGTTGATGTTTTTGTAGGTAAGACGGACATTAAACGGACGAGCAAAGACATATCAAGGAAGAATGATCGAGCTAAGAGCATAACGGGTCAAAGGATGGAGGTAAAAAGCATTTTTGAGCCATGGGACACAGAGTTAAAAGCGTCCGGGCGCTTTGTCCTTATGCGCTTTGTCCCTTGTTTCCATTCGAAAAACACTGTGAAACACCCAGGCGCTTCTGTATCCTGTGCCCGGGGGCTTGTCTACGAAATCCCCCATCGATATGTGTATAAAACGACCCCTTAGGCTTAATTTTTGGGGAGAAGGACACATAACACGAATTTGCTTAGGGTTAGAGCTTGATTTTGGGAGATTTTGGTAGAGAATTGTGTTTGCAAACAAGAGGATCTTGATTAGATCCATCAAATTGCATTGTGATTGTGCTTGTTTCATCTCATTTTGGTTGAATTGTGACCTTCATTTTACTTTGTGTAGATGATGATGGTCATGCATATGTTGCGTTTGATGATTTGTCTTAATCTCTCCATGATTAGCTAAACTCCTTGTGTGGGGTTGTGATAGTTGGATGGTTGTGTGGATGTTGTGATCGTTTTAGATCTAATTGATTCGAATTGGGACCTCGGTTTGTTGTTATACTTATGCTTCGATGAATTGATCACTCGTCGTACGATCTAGGATATGTATTGACTCCGGAAGGATAGGTAATATCGGATCACGGCCATTAACCCGCACGTTGAATGCATGATCGAGAGGTTGCATGCGTGACGTGTGAATCATTAAAGGGAATCCGAGCTTAGACTAGTTAGATGTGATGGCCTTTCATTGAGAGATGCTAGAGAGGTGTTGTGCTAGAACGAGTCTACGACTCGAGAGAGCTTAGACTTCACCTTAGGACTCAATTGAGATCACTTTGAAACAACTAGATTGACACTTAGCGACTACACACAACCGGAAGACGAAATCACAACCCCTCTCTTCCCCTATATCTTAAACCTGACACTATCCAAGTTAGTTAAGCTCATTTCGCTATTTAGTTAGTCGAACTAGTTTAACATTCAAACCTATGTATACTCGATTTGTTTGACCCAAGGTGTTAGCTACCATACTTCAATAGCTAGAATACTAGATCCTTGTGGGAACGATGTCTTTTACTCACTTATTATTTGCTACATGACACGTACACTTGTGTTTTGACGCGACATGCTAGTCGTCAAACAATTTTTTGACGCCATTGCCGAGGATCTAAATCTCTACCATTGGAGTCAATAGCTATCTTGTGCTTAAATATTTTTATATTCTTTGTTTCATTCTCTACTCTTGCCTTCTCTTGATTCTTTGATTCCAATTGAAGTTGTGTGTGTGTTTCTTGCTCTTGTAGGTGACATTCTTATGCATCCAAAGGCTGCCTCACGGATCCCTATTCCCTCTTGATCACGAGATCGAGAGGATTCTCCGAAGGATTCCCAAGCAACACAAGTTCAACTCTCATACTCCATCAACCTCAATGGAACCCCAAGGCAATCAACAAGGCAACCTCAATCCATTTCCTAAACTCCCTCTAAATCCAATGGAGAACATCTTAGCACAAATTCAAGCCGTCATGCAAGCCGCGGTGCAAGCGGCTAGAGTGGGTGTTCCTCCTCCTCAACCGGTTCTACCATCCATGAGAGAATAAGCAATGCCAAAGGTACTAAATGAATATAGCATCATTGTGACACTTTCCATTGACACTTCGCACTGTGATCCAAGGGGAGCCCTTTAGTGGGCGTCCTAGCGAATATCCTAACAATCACCTCGCAATGTTTCTTATGTGTGCCAACACAATCAAGGTTAATAGGATAATCGAAGAGGCTCAGAGTGGCTCTTCCATTTCTCCTTGAAGGGTAAGGCCTCAGAGTGGCTCTTCAACCTCCCTCTTGCCTCAATCTTTACTTGGACAGACATAGCTCAAAAGTTTCTAGCAAAATTCTTCTCGTCGGCCAAGTCGGTCAAGCTTCGAGCCGATATTACGATCTTTGCTCAATATGACACGGAGACCCTTCATAAAGCTTGGGAACGCTTCAAGGAACTCCTCAAAAAGTGTCCATATCATGGTTTGCCCGATTGGATGTAAATGGAAAATTTCTTCAAGGGATTTCACCATGAATCCGAGTTTCTCTTGATGTTGTGGCAAAGGGATCTTTCATGAATCGTGATTATCATACCGCATGCAATCTCTTGGATTCTATGACCGATAGCTCATACCAATGGCCGGATGAACGTCAAACTCCAAGGAAAGCCGCGGGCATGATTGAACTAGATCATGTGTCCTCTATTATGAAGCAATTGGATGTTCTTACAAAGGAAATGAGCGCTTTGGCTTTGGGCTCTACAAAAGGTCAAGTAAATTATATCCAATCTCCTATTCAATCTTCTATACAATCTTTACCCTCTTCTTGTGATCTTTGTGGCGGATCTCATGATCACGCCGAGTGTCATTTGCAAGTGAATATGGCTCAAGCTCAAAACATGAAACAAGTGGCTTATGGGTAAGGTTACAATGGGCAAGGTTATGCACGACCTCAATAAGGTGGTAACCAAAATTACAACCCCGACAACTCAATGAATCATCCGGGTTTCTCTTAGCGAAATAATCAAGTGGCTCTTACACCGTCGAGTTTTACTCAAGCACCACCACCATCACAACCTTCCAAGAGTAGCCTTGAAGAAGTCTTGGCGAAGTACTTTGCCAAAACGGATGAAAACTTTTAAAAGCATGATACCATCCTTCAAAGTCATGGAGCATCGTTAAAGAACTTAGAGAATCAAGTTGGGCAAATCGCTAATCTTCTTACTCAAAGGGCACAAGGATATCTTCCTGGCACAACGGAAACCAATCTGAAAGAGCACGCTAAGGCCATTACAACACGAAGTGGTAAAGCAACTAAGGATCCCGAGTACCCTAAGCAAGATGAGAGCAAGCAAAGTGAAGAAATCTCTACTCAAGCTAAGGTTGACGCACCAAACGTGACACAATCTTCAAAGGTCTCTTCCAAACTTTTTCCCAACAATTCCGCCCCTAATGTACCAAAGCTTCCCTATCCTCAAAGCTTTTATAAGCACAGGCTCAGCAAACAATTCGAGAAGTTCTTGGAGGTGTTCCGCAAACTACACATCAACATTCCGTTTGCGGATGCCTTGGCTCAAATGCCTTCTTATCCCAAGTTCATGAAGGAGATCTTATCTAAGAAGCATAAACTCGAGGATTTTGAAACCTTGAAGCTTAAAGAGGAGTGTAGAGCAATCATCCAAAGAAAGCTACCGCAGAAGTTAAAGGACCCGAGGATTTTCACTATTCCTTGTGTCATTGACAATCATACCTTTAATCGTGCTTTATGTGATCTTGGTGTCTCCATTAATCTTATGTCTTTGTCTATTTGTAGGAAATTGGGTTTGGGTGAAGTTCGTCTAACCACCAATTCTTTACAACTTGCGGATCGATCTATTACTTATCCTCGAGGCATAGTGGAAGATGTATTGGTGAAGGTTGGCACCTTAATTTTCCCGACGGATTTTGTTGTCTTGGAGATGGAGGAGGATGATGAGATGTCGATTATTCTTGGACGTCCTTCTCTTGCCACCGGAAGTGCTCTTATAGATGTAAAGAACAGAAAAGTGACGATGAGCATCCAAGATAAAAGAGTCATATTCGATGTGTTTAGAGCCATGAAGTGCCCGGACGACTCCTCATCCTCAATGGAACTGGCCGCCGCCGCCACGACCCATGTAATTTGCTAAGTATACTAGTCTTAGTTTTTCATGTCTATGTGTTTAAGGACTTAGTGTAGATTAGCTTCGGGGTGTGTATCTATTTATGTATTTCATTTTCAATTCCAAGTCCAATCTGTTTAGTCATTTACATTCCTACCTCAAGTTAGTTAGTTTGTTTGAGTCTATTATTTCACATTTTCAGCGTTTGAGTCGATATACGAAACTCGTTTTATTTATTATATTCAGTTCAGTTTTGTGTTATTCTAGTCAGTTTCCATCTCATAAAAATTAAATAATTCAAGATTATTAATTTTGATTCAGGAAAAGTGATTAAAATTAAGTAAAATATGAAAATTGATTAAAAATTCAGATTAATTAATTGAAACTGGAGGAAATTTGTAGGAAACTATTCAAATTTATTGAAATAAAATCATCATCAATAGAAATGAGTAAGTTAACATTCTTTAACATGTTATAAAAATCATTAGAATTAAATTTTTAAAAAATAATAAAATAATCAAATCAACTCACATATCCCATAAATTAAAATTTACCTTAATCAATTCATGAACTCAAAGTTAAAATATTTTAAGACACATAAGGCATTATAAAACTAAATAATAACCAACATACGAACTTAAATTAAATCAATGAAGGAAATTGCTAGTGTTATTATTTAAGTTAGTTGTCATAATAGATAACTACTCACCATGTATCTTATTTATGCGAAAATAAAATTCCATTGATAGTATTTAATTTTTTTCTATGCATCTATGCTTCTATATGCATGATTTATCTTTCTTATAGCCACTTTCATGATTATTTATTTCATATTGTGTGTGTGTGAGACAGAGTGATTCGTTAATATTGGTGCAATTCTAGTTTTGTTTAGACAAGAATGTCATCACAACAGCAAAATCCCGATGTTCCACAACAAGGAAGAGAAATTCATGTGGACATACTAGAGCGTTGGATGAAAGAAGAAGACGAGGACCGTGTTGTGAACCTTGCACATCCACAGCCTCCACCACCTTCGTGTAGTTTCATTGCTCTCAATTCAAAGCTGCAACAGATAGAGAAGAAGCAGTGAAACATCAAGGAGGCACTTCAGTGAATTGAACAACAGGTTGAGTGGCGGAATTATACGATTGGTGTCATACAATAACAATTGGAGTTTCAAGCTGGACCGATGGATGATATGGTGAGGACTATCTATAAGTAGCATGTGTCCTAAGGACATTTTCCACCCCGTTCTTGAACTTAACAATTATATCTTGTCCTTTGCGTTTCATTCCTATTTACATTGAGGACAATGTACAGTTCTAACTTGGGGGAGGGATTAGTTAGTCTATTTTCTTATTTTCGCTAATTTTTGAAAATTTAATTAAAAAAATAGTATCCTGAGTATATAAAAAAATAAACAAAAAAAAATATGGTTTATTTTTAAATCCATGGCTTGAGCAATGTTACACTAGTACATGTAATTTGAACATCATTTCTAAGAAAGTCATACATCTTTGCTAACACCGTCTTATTACTTTTCTATGATATGACCCTTTCATGTGTGGATAGCGCTTTAGTGATGACTCGAACTATAAAGAGACATTAGAAAAAAGAAAAGAAAAAGACAAAAACATCCATGTTCCCCTTTTATGTCGTCTTCTCACTTATCCATCAATTATACGGAGACATGATGTGAGTTTTTGAAAAAAAAAAAAAAATACTTTTGCTTATAAAGTACCTGTCTTCCATGGTGACCCTTATGCTATTTTTTATTACTGGAGAATGTTTTAGACATACTCGTCAATGGGGGGAAAAAAAAAAGAAGAAGAAAAAAGTAGAGAAAAATTCCCAAAGAAATTCAAGACAAGCAAAAAGCTTCAAGGATACCATGTCCCTTACCTCGCTAATCAAAATTATCATCTATGCATAAAAGTGGGGGCATGATGTTCAATAAGATGAGTTTCTAAAGAAAGAGATATATATCCAGTATGAAATCTAGACCTTCTTTGAGACCTTGGTGGCTTTGGGAACGACCCGTGTCACACGCATTTCTGACCGTAAGGAAGTAACAGGGAGGAATAATGAATTTTGAAAATACTTTGTCTTGCTACATCTCGAGAATATTTGCTAGGTATGAAGGACCATGAGGGGAGATGATTTGAGGGGTGATTTATGTGGTGTAAATAGAGATCAAGGACGACTTTGTGATGAATTTTCCTTCGACATGTGCGTAGTGTAATTCATTTTAGGCATTCTGATTATGTTAATGCTCGAGCTATGGAATTTTTCATATTTCTTTTGTTTTACTGTTTCAAGTTGAATCTTTGTTTTGTTTTTAGGTATGCTTAGGGACAAGCAACGGTTTAACTTGGGAGAATTTAATGTGTGTGTAAACACACATAATTTATTGACGTAAACCTATTATTTTGTTGTGTTTGAGTCCTTTATATTGCATTTTTAGTTTCGTTTGTGTCTTTACACTTGGATACTGTTGTTTCTTTTTTCTTTTTTTTTTTGTGATAGATTTAATCGTGTGAAGACGTGAATGAATTGTTGCGTTGATTATGAAAGGTCATTACAGATGATGATGTGAAGATAAAGCTTTGAACAAGATCTTGGACGTGATTTGAAGTTGTTTTGGTTGATCCAAGACAATGATTTAATGCATTCATCATTTGTGGATGCGTTCGTGGTCGTTTTGTGATGTTTCGATGTCAAATGGATGTGTTTCGGAGCTGTAATGATCTAACCTAACCATTATAACGATCATTATAACGTTTGGAGATCATTTCTGGAATGCAAACCTGTGTAATAACTGTTACACTTAAGTGTCACGGGCGTTATGGCCCTGCATTGCATTTTCTAGAGACTCAAAGCTGTATAACGACAGGGGAGTTGTAACGACCGTTACACATGTCAAAAGCAAGAATCTGTTTGTTTTATTTGAATTTCAAATTGGTTTTTGGGTTTTCTATAAATACCCGTGTATTTTATTAATTTTACAGAGAGTTTTAGGTTTTCCAAAGGTTCGTTCGTTCATTCCAAATAAACCCTAGGTTAGATTTCTTTGATTCTCATACTTGAGGAGGCTGGATCAAGGTGTAGGGGTTTGGATCTCATCATTTTGTCGTCCAATTTTCGATATTCAACGTTGTATTGTCCTCCTTTCTTTGTTTATTTTCAGATTTTGAATATTAATAGCAATAAGCTTAAACTATCATGTTCACATGCAATCAATCATAACATCGTGACAATGAGCTTAAATCATGAAAGTTATTTGCTACCAACTTAATCACTTGCGTGATTAATAGTTAGGTTACAATATCAATAGGTGAGAAAACCAATTGATTTCTTGAGATGATGAACGTTGATATGATACATGTGCTGATGATAATGATCATGAGTGAGTAATTACATTGTAGGGATAGGTTAATGAAACTCTAACTATATTGGATCATGAGATGAAATAAATCACCTAAACCAGTTTCATATTCGTTGATTGATGTATAAAATCTGTCCTTATTCAATGATGTGTTAAGCTATAAATTAGTTTGCCCACCTATTGATATTGTAACTAAGCTACTAATCACATTAAGCAAATAACGTTCATAATTTAAGCTCATTGTCATGATGTTATGATTAATTGCATGTGAACATGATAGTTTAAACTCATCAATATGTTAGAGATGAATAGGTTAGATTAATTATACAAGCTCATTGGTAATTAATATACTAAGAATATAATACTTTATGCCCAAAAACATTGCAACCAAACCTTTCTAAAATAATGAAAATATATGATATTCATCCATGATTGATCCTAAAAAGCTAGAATATAATTAATCAACCTTCCTATATTTTTATAAAACAAGAAAACACCTTAGTTCACATTCTCTATAAGTTTAGATTGTAATAGTTTAATTTCTATTATTTAATTAATTTAATTAGTCAAAAATAACCCCCTCAAAGTTACTACTTTTATTAAGTCGGGAGAGTCTTATCGTAATCATTATAAGTATAAAATATTGCACTAATCGATCCTGTGGGTTCGATCCTTACTTTCACCAGTGCAATTAATTAGAATACGTCTAGGGTGTGAGTGAATGCATAATTATTCTAATTTGATGATCTTACGATGGACGTGTCAGTCACGACCAGAAAACTTTGACGAGAATAATTATATCAAGTTGTAATTGGTTAATATTCTTCTTTGAAGACTAGGAACTTTTAAAGTTAAAGAATGGTAACGACTAAGGTTTGAGTATCTCAATTTTACGTTTTGTTCTGAATAAGTGGATTTTATGGCAATGCTAATAACATAAAAGCATGTATAGTATTTAGTGTTGTTTTACAAAGGTTGAAATAGAAATAACTTGACCATTTTACTCACGAAGATGATTTCAGTAATTCTAGGGAACAATGACTTATCGATACATATAGATATTACAAGTATAACATGTGTTTGCTTTAACATCTTTGGATAAGTTAGAAATACTACGTAGTACTCTCTCCGTTCCAAATTAATTAAAATGTTTTTTTAGTAAGTTTCAAAATAAATAAAACGTTTTCATTTTTGGTAACCTTCTAACATAGAAAAATCAAATCAATCTCAATTGTTACAATACACCCATTAACTTCTCTCATAATTATTACAGTAAATCCCACTACCATTAAAAAAAAATATTCATTATTCATCAAAATCCACACAAATTCAACACTCGTATAAATTTTCGTATCGAATCAAAACGCTTCGATTAATTTGGGATAGAGAAAGTAATATTTTTGGATAGTAGGAGGTGCTATAGATGTCAATTGATGGGCAATACACTCTGCATGCCATTTTCTTGATCCTCCTCCTGCTTGAAGCACAACTTCATCGTCTCTCAAATTTATCTTATCCCTTGCAAATGCTATCTCTCTCTATCTCTCTCGGCTTCTCATTGCGCTTTTGATGGCGTCGTCGTGAGCAAGCCTCTAGCATGTGTTTCCTTCACGGAATCCTCTCTTCTTTCTTCAAGTAATCAACGGGCTCAAAATGAATCCAAGCATAAATCTTAGCCCTGTTTGGGGTTAAATAGAGGTCATGCAAGGAACAGAACACCTATTTGCTTTTAACATTAAGGTTGGATGTTTGAAGACGTATCTCTGATTCATGGGATTGTATACTCTTTGGCAATTCTTGGATGCAAGAAGGGGTATTCCAATGTACAAATGGTTTAAGGGTTTAGAAGAATAGGTATGTAATTATGATGGCTTATGTTGGTGCTAAACATATGGAGAACCTATGGGGTAATAACTCAATAAAAGATCCCACATCATTAAACCAAGAGCCTGTTAGGAAAGGCCAATTGGCATCTCATGGATGGCTAAGTCCCACACCTTCTAAGATGGTGACAAGTGTCCACCATGCAAAGGGTGAATAGTATCCTATAAATACCCTCATTTATTACCCATAAAGGGAACCTCTCCTTGGACCAAAACTCTGTCATTTCAATCAGTAAAGCCATTTTCGAACAAGTACTGACTTAGACATCGGAGCCGGTTCCCGAGGAACTCCTTGGACCCGACTAATCGAGCTTGTTGTTTCTTGTTCGTGTAGGTTTCCGTGTTTGGACCAGGCACAAATCAACCAATCCAGCAGACTCGCAGCCTAGGCCTAAAAAGCTCAGGCCCGACTTTCGAACTCGGACCCATCATTCCCGACTTAGGCACAAATAGTTTGGCGCCCACCGTGGGGCCGGGTCCAATGACATTAGTCGCTAGAATACTCGAGATCAGACGTAACAAGCCCATAGCGACAACCAGCAAAGGCCGTCCCGACTCCCCACCCCTCAAATGGGCCGAGAGGATGAGGCGACGGGACCTGAAGAAAGCACAGCAGTGACCGTTGAGATGTTCAACCAGTTCCGACTTCAGATGGAGGAGCACACCACGCTCATTATGAGGACGATGATCGACTTACTGAACCAAAGGCTGTCCCCACCCCAGGTCGAGGCAGGACCTAGTGTTCAGCCCGAGTTGATGCCCCCTCTTCGGGACCAACACAGGGCGGTACCTCAAGACGGCCTCAGACATCACCTGAATAGACACAAGGCCCCGCAGGAGGGACAGGGGGAGTCCACACACACTCATTGCCACTCAATCACCCCTGCGGAGGACCTAAGAAGTCTCCTGAACTCAAGGTCGGTCGGGAACCGTCCCCGAGAAGAGTTTAAAAGGGTAGAGGCAACTCCGGGCCTCACCCTGGAGCTTAAAGAAAGGGCCGAGGAGGTCTTTAAACTAATAAAGAGACTCCTCGAGACCCGAAGCATGAAGTCGGACTGAAGATGGAGACGCGTTTCACTCCAAAGATCAACGGGGAGGTCCCGCATGATAGGTTCAAAATGCCCACAACGGAATCTTATGATGGCACTGGGGACCCTTTCGAACACATCCAGACCTTCTGGACTTCTATGAGCCTGTGCTTGCCGTCGGATGGCATCATCTGCAAAGCCTTCCCGACCTCGCTCAGGGAACCAGCTTGTGTGTTGTTCAATAGGCTCCCCTCGGGATCCATCGGATCGTTTGAGGCCCTGGCTAAGGCGTTCGCTGCCAAGTTCATCAACAGTCGAAGGATCCAGTTGACCTCTGAACACCTCTATGAGGTAAAGCAAAGACTGAGTGAATGCCTGAGGAGCTATGTTTAGAGATTCAACTCTGAGGTCGTACACATCGAGAACGCAGAGGACTCCGACATCTGTCGAGCCCTGGTCCGAGGACTAGAGAACCGGAGCATGGCATTGATGCGAAGCCAGCCAAGGGTGTAAATATGGCGACTTCCACGTTCATCGTAAAACGTACAAATTTTTTTTTATCCCGCTATATATACTAGTGTAGATATGGAAGCAGGGGTTGATCCTACAAGAAATAACGAATGTTGACCTAAACACAATTTGAAATAATTTCTATCCTAAGGAAGGGGTAAGATTAAAAATAGAATTTGTGGGGGGGGGTGTTTAACTGTTTAAAAGGAATAACTTAAAACTAAGCTAGCTAGATCGAAAGAAAATAAAATAGAACTAAGATATAGAGTAGTTTATTTACGTTAGGAAAAATATAGGGATGATGGTTGAATTACTTTGAGTCACTTATATCAATCATGGATGTTTCTGAATTTAGATGTAATGCTTAACATGGAATGGCTGTAATGAATTTTGGCTTAACTAACTACGTTCCTTAACTTCTAACTTCCAATTAACTCGGATAGTTAAACTAACTCAATAGATTAAAACCATTTCAATTAGCTCAAACATGATTTAATCAAAAGAGTTGAATCATAACATGGAGCTATCATTCATGACAATCATAGCAACTACCTTAAACTAATCATATCACATGCATATAGAACCATTGATTATATATGACAATTAGCATAAATCATATTATATCAATCTGTTACTAACTAAAATCACTTAGCGTGATTTATCGCTCCAAACCATGTATATTAGGTGATCAATCTAATAAACATATGTTATATAATAATTCTAACAGGTTTCATGCAACATATTCACCATTAAAATCTCTGGTTTCAATAATAAACGCATCATCTCATGATCTAAGGTCATCAAAATTCATCAACACATCTCTACTTATGATCTACTCACGCATATACATCAAACAAAACATAGAATGAAACATAGCATTGAAAACAAACATTCTGCAGAGATTAAGTAACTGAGAATGAAGGTTTTATAGCATAAATCACGTTCCAAACTATTGTCCTAAGCTATACAACGAGTTGCACATCAAATCTCCTTGAAATACCCTCCAAAGCTTTTCCTTTTCACGTCTCCACCTCCTCTGATAGCTTTCGCCATTTCTGAGCTCTCTCTCCTCTATATTCTGATTAGAAGAACCCTAGGACACGTATTTATAGGCATAGGTCGAGACTAGGTCCATCAAACGGCTGAAAAGCAATGTTTTGTATCTGGGACAGTGTTGCGGCCGCAACCCAGCATGTCACGCCCGCGATGTACTAAAAACTATAATTCTGCTGAAATATACCTGTTGTGCCCGTGACCTTGGGCGTCACGCCCGCGGCCACATCCCTGCCCGCGACACCAGCCTGCAGTGGCCGCGACATTGTGTGCTATTTGCCTAAAATTAAAAAAAAAAAATACTAAACTACATCCAAAAATTTTAGAAACTTATGCATCACTTCTAAACATTCTAATTTAGCTTATCGATGTGAAACTTTGCTGTAATAATTCCCGAGGCACGTGAAACGACAATAAAATGTGAAATTCTAGCCTTTGAGCTCGTGACTTTGCCATTTTCATCATCCTTCTTCATTTTTGTTCCAAACTTCATGCCAATCTGGCAAAAACATAAAAACGCAACAGTACCAACATTTCAAGGCAAAAAAGACACTAAAAAACAGAAAACAGACAATACAAGATGAATAAAACAAACATTTAGAGTAAAGAAATGATGTGTGTTAATGCACACATCAAATTCCCCTAAGCTGAACCTTTGTTTGTCCCTAAGAAAAGTCTAACCTCAAAACAAGGAAAGAAATGTGAAACTAAGAAAAACTAACAAGACTAAAAAATTCCATAGCTCGAGCATTAAAGTAATCATATTACCTAAAATTAAGAACACAAAACACATGTCGAAGCAATATTCATCATAGAGTCACCCTTCATCTCTATTCACATCACATCTATCTACCCTTCAAATCATTCTCTCTCATGGTCCTTCACACCTAGCAGATTCCCGAGATGTAGTAAGACGAAACATTTCGAAAACTCAATTTCAAAATTCTTTTTTTTCCACCCTGTTGCTTCCCTATATAAGATCATTCTCAAAGCCACCAAGGTCTCAAAAGAGGTTTAGATTTCCTACTTGATATGTATCTTTTATTCATCTTATCAAATACCACGTCCCCCCTTTTTATCCATAGATGGTGATTTTGATTACCGAGATAAGGGACAAAGCACCTTGAAATAATGCTTGCAATTTTTTTCATCTCTTTCTTCTCTTTTTGAGTAGGTCTAGAGCATTTTTCAGTAACCAAAAACAGCATGAGGGTTACCATGGAAAAAAGGATATTTTAATAAATATAAATCTAAAACTTCTTTTTAAAAACCACTCCATGTTCCCTTATAAGTGGTGGATAACTGAAAACATGGTATAAAAGGGGATAATGAAGGTTTTTTTTTTATAGTTTTCTTAAAGTGTCTAACTCCGGTTCAAGTCACCAATTAAGCGCTATCTACACATGAAAAAGGTCATCTCATAGGAATGTACTAGCATGATGTTAGCAAAGATTCAGGACTTCCTTAGAGACAATATTCAAACTACATATATTAGTGCAATATTTGTTATGGCATAAATCATCATTTTACTTTGCTTAAGCCATAGATATAAAAACAAGTTTTTTTTTTTTCATTTCATTTTCAAAAATTTTTATAACTCTAATAAAAACTCTAAAAAAATAACTTATCAACCCTAAAAATTCCCCTAAGCTAAAGCATTATATTGTCCTCAATGTAAAATTAAAAGTAAAGCACACCGGACAAAAGAATACCTGTTGGCTAAGGTCCACCGGCTAAACAACCAAAGTTTCTGAACCAGTTCCATATATCGCGAATCATGCCATCCATCCCGCTTTGAAACTCAAGGATCATACGAATATGGTTGACCTCACATGCGATGGACTCCTACGGTAGCTTCATCTCTTGGAGCACCTCCATCATCAGCCTTTGATTTTCTTGAAGCTCAGTTATATGACCCTTCAAGATGTTGAAACTGCAAGGTATAGGAGCCACCATGGGGTTGTTCGTGTCAACAATCTGCTCATCCATGTCCTCGACCCATCTATCTACACTTACTACGCTGATTTCTCTTTCACTTGGCAAGTCAGTGTTCGATATCTGTCTCATTACTTATGTTCGTTAAACATATAGTACGGTCATGAAGGAAACTAAGTTAATAAAAATAGAACGAGAATGCATAAAACTGAAAGATTCATACATCTCTAAAAAGAAAAAGTACAAATGCCTAAGAATGACCAACCTCCCCTAAGCTAAAACAAAGTACAGTCTCAATAAAAATATAGGCTTATGAAACTAGACTGAGTAGTTAAGAAAAAACACATAGGCGCTGGTGGAAATCTAATGTCTAAAGAATCGAAGATACGACGCTGAAAGTCTGCCTGACTCTGCTGCATAGCATTCAAGCGTGTAGTCACATCAGCACGTAGGTCAGCTTCTTGATGTAGAAACTTATAAGCAGTGTACCAGTTCATAGGCGGTGCAGGGATCAGCTCAGGTGCAGCTGGGCCAGAATGATATGAATGCTGTGACTGATGCTGCTGAGGCTCACCCAAGGCTGAGTCACCCTCAGAGTCCTGATCATCATCCTCTACAACAGCTGATAGAAAACCCCAATTCCTTCGATTGGATAATCGGAGAGAAGCATATGGTAGCGGAAGGCGCTGAGGTTCCTCACCAGCTCTCGCAGTAAGATAGTAGATACCCCGGTCGACAAATATCATCCCAATCCGTATCAGACTGTCGATACTAAAGGGTCCTCTAATCGGCTTAGAAAGTGCTGCGACGGATGTCAGATGAAAGCCAAAATGTACAGCTAATGGGGTAAGCAACCCACCAATAAGAATTGGAGCTCGAGGACTGTCTGCAGCTACCGTTTCGATCTTCTCCCCCAGCAAGTATTCAGTACTATGGTACGGATACTGCTATGGAGACACTAGGTTGTGCTACAGCACAAAGAATATACCTAGCTCCTTCTAGGGAACAGCCCCTTGGCTACTCTTGGTAACGAGCAAAGTGTAGGCAAGGAACCAGTGAAGAATACGCAGAATGGGGTTCTTGAGAGCGGAACTCTTGCTGTTGTGGGGGTTGTATCCCCCCGTCAAAGTAAGCTCCTACCATAAGGCCTGCAACTATGGCACATAGCCCCTCTCATACTCCCGGTAGCCTCCCGGACGTAGATGATAGATCCTGCAGAGCTCTGTCAAGTTCAGCCGTCTCATCTCATTCCCCAGTTGGAACGAGATATACTCCTCAACAGGATCATTAGCTGGAGCCTGGCCAACAATGCTCGTCCAGGTGCTCAAGATCTCACGGACAAGGGTCGGATATGTAGGCCATCCCGCTAGGAAAGTGTGATCCCAACCAAGCTGTACAACGGCATGCTTGATCTCAGTCCATAGGCCGAGTGTGGCTAAATCACTAGAATGAGGAAATCTGGTCTATCGGACAGTCCTGCGAGAAACCACTCGATGTCCGTCCTCATACTCATCCAGAATAACAATAGCATCATGAGGATATGGGACTAAGATACGCTCAGCTGTGGTCAAAGTGCCCTCGCCGGATCTAAATGATGGATGTTTGAAACGAGGCATTTTGTATAAACCCCTACACCAATTCACATGAATTTTGTCAAATTCAGGGTGAAATTCAACAATCCCGCTATGAATTCATATTCTACACAATGAGTAGATCAATTTAGACTACAAGATTGGTGAACTTGAAGTTGAAACTAGGATTCATACCTAGGTTTTCTCAATAAAGAAAACCTCAAATTTTGCACAAACCGGGACGTTTCAAGATGCGTGCGCACAATTAACGAATTCCCCTTGTTGATACGAACGCGTGGAGTACTTGATCGCACGGATTGATTGAGTATTTGGGAAGATGAGATGTGAGGAAAAATGGATAAGTCGCTGCCATCTTGAGTGAAGAAATGAAAAAGGAGGCTAAAACCTGTCTATATCAATCCTCGGCATCGTCGCGGCCACGATATTCCCCAGTTGCGCCAGCGACACCTTCTGTCGCCCCCACGACATGCTTCTGTCGCGCCCGCGACCATGAATTTCGGCCTGGACGATTTTTTATTTTTATTTTTGTCTTATTCCTTCAGTTTATCTTCAAGAACGACTCAAATGCCTTTTAGTCATCCTTTTCTACTTCCAAAATCAATTTTAAAATTACTCGCATCACCGATTAGGAGAGTTTAACACCGTGTATCAGTTTAGGATTTGTACAGTCAATAGAAAGAAATGGAAATAAATATGAACTTCCAAAGAAACCTAAACATTGGATTGCCTCCCAAGAAGCGCCTTTGTTTAATGTCGTTGGTTTGACAACCCTAACGTTAAATCATATCATTGAAACACAACTCACCGTTTCCAAGGAAATTTCATCAAACCACGTCGAATCTTGAAGTTTGTTGTAACGTTTCAATCTGTGACCGTTAACCTTAAAAATTTTCGACGTGTCTTCACTTTGAATTTCAACCGCTCCATGATTATAGACCTTTCTGACAAGAACGGTCCTTCCGATCTCGATTTTAATTTTTTAAGAAATAACCTTAGGCGAAATAACCTTAAGTAAGACTCCTTCCTTAAAGTTTTTCCGCGAAATTTTCTCGTCATGAAGTCTACTAAATTTTTCTTTCTATAAAACGACGAATCTCATCTAGTTCAGAGATCTGGAGCTTCCTCATATTCACACAATCTCTGTGTTTCAAATTGAGGTCTTTAATTGTCCATCATGCTTACGTTCAATTTCCACAGGCAGGTGACATGCTTTTCCATACACCATTCTGTACAGAGACATTCCAATTGTAGTCTTTTATGCAGTGCGTTACGCCCAAAGAGCGTCATTAAGCTTATCACTCCAATTCTTCCTCATTGGATTGACAATTTTCTCTAGAATTCTTTTGATTTCACGATTGGATACTTCAGCTTGTCCCCTCATTTGTGGATGATAGGCTATTGAGATCCTGTGATTGAGGTGATATTTCTTAAATAAGACATTATAAACTTGTTGTAAAAGTGGGTTTTCGGTCATTTATCACGACTCTAGGTACGTCAAATCTGTTAAAAATAAAATTTCTAACAAACTCGACCACCACTTCAGTATCGTCAGTTCGTGTGAGTATGGTCTCCACCCATTTCAAGACATAATCGATTGCTAGCAATATATATAAATGACCTTTTGAGTTTAGAAATGGTCCTATAAAGTGAATACGCCAAATGTCAAAAATTTCAAATGATATCACATATTTTTGAGGCATTTCATTTGGTAAATTGTTAGTCTTTTGACATTGTTCATAGCTCTTTACATATTCAAAAACATCTTTGTTTAAAGATGGTCAGAAAAAACCACGAGACAAAATCTTGTGAGTTGTTCGTCTTACTCCAAAATGACCTCTACAATTATAGGAGTGACAATGCTTCAGCACTGACTTCATCTCGTGATCAGGAATACATCTTCTTATCACACTATCAGCACAGAATTTAAGCAAAATTGGATCTTCCCACGAGTAATACTTTGCATCACTTTTAATCTTCTCTTTTTTATGCCTTAGAAAATCACTCGGTAATTTTCTGGTCACCAGAAAATTTACAAGGTCAGCATATCAAGGTACATAACTCTGAAGACTATATAAATGCTCATCAAGAAATGATACTGATATTCTTATTGACTCATCCTGATTTACTATTCTTGATAAGTGATCAGCGACATGATTTTTCGCATACTTCTTATCTCTGATTTCAATATCAAACTCCTGAAGAAGAAGAATCCATCTCAATAATCTCGGCTTTGATTCCTTCTTCTTCAGAAGATATTTTAATGCAGCATGGTCAGAGAACATAATTACTTTAGCCCCTAATAAATATGAATGGAATTTTTCGAGGGCAAAAATAATAGAAAAAAGCTCTTTTTCATTAGTTGTGTAGTTGACTTGAGCTTCATCAAGGGTTTCTGATGCGTAATAAATTACATGTGAAACCTTATCCACTTTCTGTCCATGCATAGTACCTATGGTTCGATCACTCGCATCGCACATGATCTCAAACGGATAATTCCAATCCGGAGGTTGAATAATAAGAGTTAAAATCAATTTATCTTTGAGTATCTCGAAAGCTTCTTTACATTCCTCATTGAATGTAAATTTAGTATCTTTCTTCAACAGTTTATTCAGGGGATCTGCATCTTGGAAAAATCTTTTATAAACCGTCTGTAGAAACCTGCGTGTCCAAGAAATACACGTATTTCTCGAACGCTTGAGGGATAAGGTAGAGATTTGATAACTTCAACTTTAGCCTTGTCTACTTCTAATCCCTTTGCGGAGACAACGTGTCCCAACACTAAACCTCTTTCCACCATAAAATGGCATTTTTCATAGTTTAGAACGAGGTTCGTTTCTACACATCGTTTAAGAACTTTTTCTAGATTTTTCAGGCAATGGTCAAAAGAATTCGCATAGACTGAAAAATCGTCCATGAAGACTTCTATTATTTCTGATATATAATCATAAAATATAGACATTACACACCTCTAGAACGTTGTAGGTGCATTGCATAAGCTAAAAGGCATACGCCTGTAAGCATAGGTTCCAAAGGGACAAGTAAAAGTTGTTTTTTCTTGATCTTCAGGAGGTATCACAATTTGGTTATTCCCTAAATATCCATCTTGGAAACAGTAATGAGAACGGCTTGCTAACCTTTCTAACATTTAATCCATGAAAGGTAACAGAAAATGATCTTTTCTAATGACGGTATTTAATTTAGGTAATTAATACAGACTCTACAGCCACTTTGCACTCTTTTTGCAATAGTTTCTCCGTTGTCCTTCTCAATAACTGTTAATCCTAATTTCTTAGGCACAACATGTAACGAACTTACCCATCGGCTGTCCATGATTGGATAAATTACTCCAGTATCGAGCAATTTCAAAATTTCATTTTTGGCCACCTCCATCATTGGAGGATTCAATCTCCTTTGAGGTTCTCTGGATGGTTTGGAATTGTCCTCTAATAAGATTCTATGCATGCAAGTAGTTGGACTAATTCCTTTTTGGGCAGTAGTTAAAATGGAATGTGAGATATCTTAGCGGTACGTCTAAGCTATGTTTATGCTATAGTCAAGAAAAATCTGTATTAGATGGTTATACAGATGTAGATATGGCCGGAGACATAGATTTTCGGAAGTCTACATCAGGGTATATGACAACCTTCGCAGGGGGAGCAGTTTCATGGCAGTCAAAACTATAAAAGTGTGTTGCTTTGTCTACTACAGAGGCAGAGTACATCGTAGTCACTGAAGCTAACAAAGAAGTGCTTTGGATGAAGAACTTCTTGCTAGAGTTGGGATTACGACAGGACAGGTATAGACTTTATTGTGATAATCAGAGTGCTATTCACCTTGTCAGAAATACGACCTTTCATTCGAGGTCAAAGCACATAAATGTGAGATATCAATGCATACCCGATGCACTAGACAAGAAGCGATTTCAACTCGAGAAGATCCACTCGAGAAGATCCATACTGACGATAACGGGTCAGATATGATGACGAAGACCTTACCCGTGAGAAGTTTGATTTATGCAAGCAACAAGCAGGTTTGACGATGGTCCCCACCATTCGGGAGGGAGAGAATTGTTCGCAAATGGTCACCTTACTCCAACAAAGACGGAGGAAGTGGTCATAATTGAAGACAAGGGCTCTAAAATGACTGCAGCAATCAAGGAAGGGTAGACTGCAAAAGACATATCCTCGCAAGGGGTAACGCTTTAGTAACTCAAGGAGCACCTGATGAGTGACACTCCCATAAGTTAGCAGCATACGCACACCCAGGGTATATCACCTCTGAACCTGGTGTTCACTCCCACATCCTCCTTTGGGCTAATGCAGATTAGGACAGATCCTCCATCTATTGGATTCCCACATGGTCTACTGTATGGTACAACTTTCAATAAACCCATGACACCTCAGATTGTATGCCAAAGTCTGAGACAATCGTTGGAAGACATCAAGTTGACAACAATACATGAAGGACCATCCTCCACTGTCAGAGACACCGGCATTGGTGGGATCACACAGACACAACAGGTCTCTCCATTCTCTCAGAAGACAATAGTGGAATACAAGCTACGACAACAGGATCAAGAAGTTTGTAACATACATCAATGAAGAAAAGATGCCTTTAAAGATCGTCTTGACAAATTGGAACCAGTTGTAGACGAGCTGGCCACAGAAAAGGAAACCAGAAACAGATGCTTCGAAGCATTTCATGATATCCTTTCTGACATCGCTGAAGGCCTTCTAAAATAGATTCAAAAGAGCAATGCCATCAATCTTCAGCAATACAGACTCACCTCCTCAAATCTCAACAAACTCAGAGGTCAACATTCAGCAGATCTGTGCAGACTGCAGACCTCACTTCAGTCCACTCAAAGGCAGCTTCAGGAACATATTCTCAACAATGACAAAAGACTAAGCCTGTTGGAAAACAAGCTGCAAGTTGAGACTGCAAAAGCTCTCAAAATTGCAGTTGAAGCCCTCATAGCAGCTCTTCAAAAGGATGTTAACAAAAAGGGGGAGAAAGCTTTAGCAAAGGAGAAGAAGAAGTCTATAGAAGAGCTCAAAAGAAGACCTCAAGCTACAGCAGAAGGAGAAAGGTCAGCAAAGTACAGAAAGCCTTCACAAGAATCTTTAAGGCCTCAGGGGGAGAAGAGAAGGCAGGGAGAACAGCATGAAGACTATCCTCTAAAGCGCAGCAGAGGAGAAGAACAACATAGGTAAATCATCTGCTGAGTTATAAATTAGGCTCAAAAAATATTTTTTTTCTCACAAGTGTATGTAGTTATCTTGCTGTTTTATTACTTAGAAGTTTTGTTAGCATCAATTTAGGGGGAGATTGATAGAAATGTGCAATCCCTCCATTTGTATAGAAATTGATGAACAAAACTTAAGAGACTAACCATGATGTAGTTAGTGTGCTTAGGCTGGAAATAAGGTTAGTAATCTATAGTCTAGGTTTGATGTGGAAGAGCAAACGACCATAGATGGAGAGCATCGTGGGCCACCGGATGGAGACTACTACAGAAAGATTTCAGCAAGGCAGCTAAGACATATATGGATAGCAAATGCTTCAGGATCTAGAATCAATCTTGTTGACAAGGGCCAACAAAGCAATGCAGAAAAGGTTATAGCAGTGCTGGGTACAGACGAGGTCTCAATGGTACTGAGTGCAGACTAAGTTGCAGCAGACTGAGTGCAACACAGCTGATTGCAGGGTTGGACAAGAATCAAAGGATTGAACAAATCAAAGATTTGAGGCGTGGAGAATCTGTACTAGGATAAAAAAAAGCTGAAGCAAGTCTGTCAACATCAGTGATGGGATCACTGTGAACAAACAGACAAAACTGTTAACATCTGAATGGTACAGTCACGGGTTCCCATCCCCTTAGCCTATAAAAAGGGATCAAAGGAGCTTAGATAAATGTCGGACGATGATATTTTGAACATTCTTAGAAAGAAGAAAAAATTCAGAAATCATTGTACAAATGGTCTGAGCGAGCTGAAATAAAGAATCAAGAAGAAGAGGGTTCATTAGTCTGGTCTAAAGAACAAAAAGCTGCAGCAGAGTCCAAAGAAGAATCTGTAGAAGGATCTAGATTCTTATCCTTTAGCAAGTTGTGAACTTGTAAAGGGATTCTCTTGCAAGCCGAAAGCAAGAAGATAGTGAACAGTGAACTCACCTCTTGTCTTGACTACACTAATCACCAAGGGAAGATTAGACTAAGCTCTTGTTGATCAGTTAATAATGAGTGTCAGAACCAGTATAAAATCATGTGTTATTACTTTTCTTTGCATTGCTTTGCATATTAGAACTGTTAGAAATAAATTAAAGAGTACAAAGAGACAAGCTTTGAAAGCATAAATCTCTGTAGTAGACACATCTTGCAGTCTACAAGAACAACTAGTGCATACTAGTTAAACACTCTATTGCCTTATATCGAAAAAAATTTCAAAAAAACCTATTCAACCCCCTCCCCTTTAGGTTGTACCTCTGGGAATTATAGTTATGATTGAATACATGTGAACACGATAGTTTAAGCTCATTGTTATTATTGTTTATGTTTGGTTTATTCTCTTGCTTTGAATCAAATTATTTATTTTAGCATGTACGAGCTCATCGATATGCTAGGGATGAATAGGTTAGATTAATTATACAAGCTCATTTGTAATTATAACGAATGTAATACTTTATGCCCAAAAGTATGGCAGCCAAATCTTTCTAAAATAATGAAACAATATGATATTCATCCACGATTGATCTTAAAAAGTTAGAACGATGTTAATCGACCTTCCCACATTTTTATCATATAAGGAAACACCTTAGTTCGCATTCTCCACAAGTTTAGATTGCAATAGTTTAGTTTCAGCTATTTAATTAGCTTAATTATTCAAGAACGACCCCCTCCTCCCCAAATTTATTACTCTTCATTAAGTTGGTAGGGTCTTGTCATGATCATTACAAGTCTAAAAGTTACACCAATCATCCATGTGGGTTCGATCTTTAGTTCCACTACTACAATTAATTAGAATACGTCTAGAGTATGAATAAACGAATAAATGTTCTAATTTGACCGTATTACGATGGGCATGTCTAGTTTTGGCGTCGTTGCCGGGGACTTCAAGGACTCTCAGCAACAGACGGAGGATTAATCGATGCAGCATATGGGGGTGATTTTCAAGATGAACAACCACGAGTTGCACGTCAAATTTTTGAAAAGATGCTGTCAATTCTCAAGATTTTAATCGCGATGATGAACATTCTTACAATGTCCAAGAAATATCCTCTCTTCCTAATTCTACTGACAAGAAGTTTGATCAATTAACTAATTTGCTTAACCAAGTCCAGACTACAAATAAAAACATTCCTCAAGTGAAATCTTGTGGAATTATTATAATATGGAACATCCAACTGATTCTTGTCCGATATTAATAAAAGAGCAAGCTAATGCTCTGGGATTTCCCGGCCCACCAAGTCAACCAAGGAAAAATCAGTGGAACTATAATGCACATCAGTCTTGGAGAAATGATCTAAATTTCTGTTGGCGAGGTCAAAATAATGCACATCTTATTCCCCAACAACAAAAATTTCCTCCTGGATTTTATCAGGTGCCCCCACAGAATAATTTTTCAACCCTTACTCAACAAAGTAACAACAATCAAAAAAATGCAGGTGGAATGTCACTTCAAGATATGGTTAAATCCATTGCTGCAATTCAAATGGCTATGCAAAAGAATGCCAAGGAATCTAAAGCCGACTATGAAGATATTCGAAGCCAAGTTAGTCAACTAGTCTTTAATATGAGCCAGATGAAGGCTCAAATGAGTAATAAATTTCCTGCTCAACCACTTAATCCGCGAGAGAACACAAATGCTATAATGTTGAGAAGTAGAAAACTATTGAAGGGAGCAGAGACAAAATCGAGGAAAGTTGAAGATGAATTGGAAGTTCAAAATAAAATTAGTAATGATCATAGCGGAAGTCATAACGAACCCCAAATAGCTTTGAAAAATAATTCTGATCAAATTGTGATCAAACAAACCTCATCTGTCCCATTTTTGAGCCGTCTGGAAGGATAAAATGGCTAATGTAGAAAAATATATTTTTGAACTCTTCAAGAAGGTAGAGATAAATAAAATACCTTTATGGGACGCAATAAAGCAAATTCTGTCCCATTTTTGAGCCGTCTGGAAGGATAAAATGGCTAATGTAGAAAAATATATTTTTGAACTCTTCAAGAAGGTAGAGATAAATAAAATACCTTTATGGGACGCAATAAAGCAAATTTCGAGATATGCTAAATTTTTGAAAGAGCTTTGCACCAATAATAGGCACCTTAAGGGTCATGAACGTGTGATGGTTAGTGAGAATATCTCTGCTGTTTCATAAAAGAGACTACCTCAAAAACAGAAGGACCCTGGCATGTTCACAATCCCTTGCACGATAGGAAGTACAGAAATGTCAGGATGCCTAATTGATTTAGGTGCGTCAATTAATGTGATTCCCTTATCAATTTATAATTCTTTGAATCTAGGACCATTACAACCTACTGGAGTTGTTATTCAACTTGTTGATAGGTCTGTTGCATATCCTAGAGGTGTAATTGAAGATGTTTTGTTCAGAGTGAATGAGCTTATAATTCCCGGTGATTTTTATATTTTGAAGACAGATGATGGATTAAGTTCAAATTCACAGGCTCTAACTTTTTAGGAAGACCTTTTCTAAGGACTACCAATAAAAAAAAATTGATGTGAATAGTGGCACATTGTCCATGAAATTTGATGGTGATATAATTATTTTTAATATTTACGACGCCATGAAACATCCAAGTGATGAAGTTTTCTCGGTCTACTCAATAAATTTAGATGAGTATGAATTCATGGAGGCAATTATGCAAATAGATGTGGAGGAAGAAGATTTCCTATTCAAAAATTATGATCTTGATTTAATGTTTCTTGAAGAAAGATTGAAAAATCATGAAGAGGTGAAATTGCTTGAACTACCTATAAGTCATGATAAGATTCAACCCTCTATGAAAAATTCTCCAAATCTCGAGTTGAAACCCTTACTAGCTCAATTAAAATATGCCTGCTTATGGGATGAAAAAATTTTTACCCATCATTATTTTAAGACAATTGACAAATTCCCAAGAGGAAGCTTTGGTCAATATTTTAAAAAGGCACAAGACAACAATTGGTTGGACAATCACTAATATCAAAGAAATTAGTCCCTCCACTCGTATGCATCGAATTTTATTAGAAGACAATTCAAAACCATCACGTGAACCTCAACGACGATTAAATCCACCCAAGATGGAGGTTGTCAAAAATAAGATTTTAAAATTACTCGATGCTGGAGTGATTCATCCAATTACTGAATCTCAATGGGTTAGTCCAATTCATGTTGTGCCTAAGAAAATAGGACTTACTATCGTAAAAAAAGATAATTGAGAAATGATCGCTACAAGAATTCAAAATGGCTGGAGAGTATGCATTGATTATCATAAATTAAATTCAACCACTAGAAAGGATCACTTTCCATTACCTTTCAAGGAACAAATGCTTGAGAGATTAGGTGGGAGATCACACTATTATTTTCTGGATGGTTATTCCCGATATAATCAAACAGTAATAGCTCCTGAAGACCAAGAATAGAAAACTTTCATATGTCCCTTTGGTACTTGTGCGTATAGGCGTTTGCCTTTTGGCCTATGTAATGCACCGGCTACGTTTCAAAGGTGTATGGTGTCAATTTTTTATGATTATATTTCTCATATTATTGAAGTTTTCATTGAAAATTTTACTATTTATGGCGATTCATATGACGAATGCCTGAAGAATCTTGAAATGGTGTTAAAAAAGTGTATTGAGACAAATCTGGTGCTTAATTATGAAAAATGACATTTTATGGTAGAAAAAGGAATTGTCTTGGGAGGTGTCGTCTCCGCTAAGGGATTAGATGATGGCATTGATGTTCAAAGACGCTTGGAGCAGTTTTGGAGCTAAACCGACGTGTTTGAGGCTATTTTAAGCATGGATGATCCATAAAAAATAAATGACACATAGATAATGATTCGAGGCCATTTTAGCGGTCAAAACGATGTCATTTGAAGTGTTCTATGATGATATAAGGGCTACATAAGGTATAACATTGATCAAGACGTAGTTCGGAGCGAAAAAATACTGTTTTCGGCCATTTTAAGGTCTGTCATGCCCGTGACAACATCCGTCATGCCCGTGACACTGCCTACACTGTGTTTTCTAAGACCACGAATATCACGCCCGTGATGGATGTGGTCACGCCCATGACAGACGTTATTTTACAAGATTTTTTGATCTTTTCACTAGATTTTCTTCTTTTTTGGGTTATTAGTTTTTCTATAAATATCATATTTGGTATTCGTTCTTAGGGGAGATTTTAAGCCTTCTTTGATGATGGGACTCTTTAGATTAGATGACTTTATCATATTTAATCTTTTCTTTTGCCACCTTGGAGATTGGATCAAGGTATTTATGCTTGGACTACTTTGGATTTTAGTTGTAACCATTGAAGATTATCTATTTACAGCAAGTATCACATTCTCTCTATTCTCTTTTAGTTTAATTGATGATTTTTGCATGTTTATTGATGATTGTAATGATTATCTTCGCTATGAGTGAGTAGATCTATTAGTAGGAAACCTAATAATGAAGTCTATGTGATGTGATTATGAGATTATCTATCTAAACTAACAAAAGCAAATTCATTTTATACATGATTGATGCTAAAGGTTGGATCTTTATCATAGTTGATGCATGATTTCATCTAGAATGACTACCTAGATGACTTTATACATTGATTATACCATGATTTGCTCTGTGATTACATTTAACTTAGTCACTTAGATGTTGTTATAGGTTGATCTAGGTATTGATACATTCTCTTTTGGTCATATTAGTAGCAACTAATCAAGTTTTGATACATTCTCTTTTGGTCATTACATGATTAGATCCTTTTCCATGTGAATTGATAAAAAAAAATATCTTTTTCTATTGATTCATGTTTGGTTTGTTCCTTATTTGCAGTCTTATTAGTTTGGCATATACATTCTCTTTAGGTATGTTAGGTTAGTTTGGTTAGGTTGATTATAAATTCTCTTTTAGTAATCAACATTCTAGAGAACGTAATATAAGAGACCCATATATTACAATCAAACCAATCATTAATGAATCCGAACTACAATCAACCAATAATTAATCCCTAAGCTAAGATGGAGTTATGAAAGTTTCCTACGTTTGTTTCCAATAGTTTACAACCTAATTCAATTTCCATAGCAATTTAGTTAGTTTAGGTAGTTCAATTAGGATTTAATTCATTTAAACTACAAAATCTCCCAATCTTAATTTTCATAATTTTGATAATCCTTAAACGTGACTAAAAAATAATAAATAATATTACGACCGTCTCTGTGGGTTCAACCCTTATTTCCACTAGTGCATTAATTTTAGGAAAAATGACCCAAAAATAGAAAATATGAAAAATATACCAAAAAGGTACACATGGGATCTTTATTCCAAACACATACAAAATCAAAAAAGAACCACCTCCCAACAAACACACCTGATTTCATTCATCCCAATTCGAAAATAAATTACTTCGTTGTCGATCCAATTTTACCACGAAGTAAGTGTCACTTCAACAATTTGCACACAGATAGATTGAATTCTTGGATCGAAGAGCCTCTGGATTAGGGTATGGCGCTCTTTCATAATTTTTGGTGTGTCGCACTATGTAGAACAAATGATTATTTGAGAAGACATAGTATGAACCGACATTTGAATCAAAAACGATGATTATTTGTAAAATTGATTAGTGTTTTTGTTTCCATGAATTCGCAATTACAAATACTGCTTCGAATTTGGGATGGTTTCAGTGTGAAACCCTAACTCATAAATTGAATTTTAGCTTTTAGTTGTTCAAAAATGAATACTGGGAAAATGCTACGAATATGGGCGCTCTGTTTGGTTATTATACCTGCGATCTTTTTGTTAATTATACAGGCGCTCTGTTTGGTAACTAATATGTACTCTGTTTTCATAAACAGTTGTATAGGCGCTCAGTTAGTCAATTGAAATGCCGCTATGTTTGGTAATACACAGGCGCTCTGTTTTCATAATACACATGCGCCCTGTTCAATGTCAAAGTGATTCACGACTGAATTAAACTCGGCGCTCCATTTCCAGGTTTCAAAGGCGCTCTATTTATAAAAGTAGAGCGTCAAGTCTTTTTCAAACAGAGCGCCTGATGTCTCCAATAGAGTTCTCACATTTGACATATAATAGAATTTAAAACTAGAATAATTACATGTATATCAACAGGAATAACTTGAAAAATATGTATGTTCATTGTTTAGGTGTTTAATAACATTTTTGAATCAGGCGCTCTGTTTCCAATTACAAAGGCACTCTGTTTGAACTAAACAGAGCGCCAGGTCAATTTGAAATAGAGCGCCTATTGTGTATAAAAAAAATTCCCAACCTCATTTACAACAATAAACATCGAAACATCTTAAAAACATATTTGATTACAAAGACGCACTGTTTGGAATGATTCTGAAAAATAAATCTATTTGCCATTGTTTTAGAATTAGCATTTTTTTTTACTGAAACTATATATTGACTAACTTTACATTCATACGTATTTTTAAACAATCCAAATGGCATGGCAATATAGAAGCAATCTAGGACCGATTGTGAAACTTATTGCTAAAAATGAGACCACAGTGTTAGACGAACACCGACCAAAGTTGCAAAAGACCCCTTTTTGGCATGTGTTGAAGGCCATTTACTGCTTCTAGCTTTGAAGAAGATAAGATAATAAAAATTGGGATTTATTCTACATATATCATTTGATATTGAGCAATTTGGACTAACATGTGCAAATTCGAAATAACAGTTGTTACTCGATCCGTTGAGCCCAACAGCACATGAAAGAAGAGAATATGGCTTGGGAGCTGCCGCCATTGAATGGCATAAAGATGAACACGAGGATGACATTTCATCGTCTGATCGTTTCAATTCTAGCCAGTCCATTCAAAGGAACCACAACAGTGAAAACAATGAAGATGACATTTCATCGTCTGATCTACTGATAAAGCACATTCAACCAAGCAAATTAACACTGTTGAGCACATAATTTCGAGAAGCTAGAATGGAAATCATTACATTGAGGGGAAAATGTATAGGGGCCACGAACCAAATTTATTTGCTTGAGCAACAGGTAAATTGATATTAATTCATTTCATTTAAGTCATGAAAGCTTGCTGCACAGGCGTTCTGTTTGTTGCAAAGTTAGGCGCTCTGTTTTGATATAAACTGCGCTCTGTTTTGTTATAACCTGCACTCTGTGTTGATATAACCTGCGCTCTATTTGCTAAGCTAAGGCGCTCTGAATTGATTTGAATTGAATTTATTGAAGGCAACTTCTTCATTGTGCTTGTTAGGTTGAGGATGCTAATGAAATGATAGCAATGGAGAAGGAGAAAAGCGAGAAAGCAATAGAAGGGATAAATTTGGCTGAAGAACATGTTTTTTTTTTCCCCACACCTAGCGCTCTGTTTCTTTTGAAGTGGCGCTCTGTTTTTGTTCAGGGTTATTTAACACATCTGAAACGCTTTTGTATTTGTCTCTGATGCATTCATTGGAAGAAAAGAATGAAATAAAAACACATGAGTTGAATGCTGTAGAAGAAAAGGTAAACAATATTCAATTTATCAACCTCCGCTCTGTTTCATTATTACTGACGCTCTGTTTAATGATATTATGTATTTTGCTCACTAAATCATTTATAAAATCGTTGTTTTTTTTTTTTTTTTTTTTTGTAGATACTCTCATTTGAAATTCAAATTGACCGCAGCATGATCAGAGGTTGAAACCCTTAAGCCCTCAACGACTGAACCAATAGCGATGATTTAGAACGCTGCAACGATTGATGCAAAACTGATTGAGGACTTGAGGAAACAACTTCTTGAAATGAAAGAAGAAGCTCAGAGAACAAAACAATTGTTTTATAATGAGACATCATCAAAGGAGACATTCAAAGCAGAGTTGAAAAACAGCGCAGATTTGATATTAAAGGCTTCAGCTGAGCGAGAAAGATTGCAGGGAATCATTCGTTCACAGGATGAAGAGAAGATTAAGCTCTCAGAGGAGCTCGAAAAAGCAAAGCAGATAAATGCGGATTACTTGGCACAAACGAAATCAAAGAAGAGGAAGCAAAACAGGATGACATTTTTATATATCAGTGACAATGATGAAATTCTCCAGTCGGACGAAGAACAGCCCAACCAGGATGAAAAAGAACAGAGCAAGCCGAAGAAAAAGACAGGACATACACCGTCCTCCATGGTAATGCAGCTCAAAGACAAAGGGAAATGACCAACGAAAAGGTTGAGTACTTACACTTATGGTTTATCAAAAAAGAGCAAGATTGCACTGGACGTTTTATCCTACTTGTCGGACAACGTACGAGAGAAATGGAATAAGACGACATCAAGATTGCCAAACATGTAAGAAATCCAATCCCAAATTACATTATTAACCTTTGATTGTTTATTTTTCATTATTTACAAGGGTTCAATGTCAAACAAAGCGCCTTCTTTACCAAAACAAAGCGCCTTTATCACAATCAAATAGAGCGCCATATCAACAAAAACAGAGCGCTTATGTCAGAAAAACAGAGCGCCTTTATTGATGAAACCAACCATCTGTTTGAGCAAAAATCTAACCATTGTCACATTATAGGCAGTTGATCACTGTTATGAGAGATCCGGTCAAAGGTCCTACATATGTTGATATGGATGACGTAAAATGAGTAGCTAATGATGACGCATTATCTAATTACGCTATCAATGCATATGTGACACCGATCCTACAAGAGGCAAAATGCAAAGATCAAGTAGTCGTGTATGCTACAGATTGCTAGGTGAGTGAAAAACCCTGAGATATGTTTGATTTCGTATACATATCAATTCTGGAATCTCATATCTTTTCCTACACATAATGCAGCAAATGATATCAAAACCAAGAGAAATTATGGACAAATGGATAAAAGAACATACGCTTGCCAGAAGAACATCTCGATGGCACCTGTTCCTAATTAAGACCACATGAGGCAGGCCTAAGGATTCAAAAGCATTCCATTGGACATTATTGGCTTTCGACAGCAAGAGCAACAAGTGGATACATCATAATTCTAAAAGACAAAAAGCACCATATGCAAGGGATGCCTAACTAATTGTGAGTTCCCATAATCAGTTCAATTCGATTTCTTACATATTATCTTAATAGTTTCATTCAAGCACAAAAATGTTATAATATATGTTGGTAAACATGTAGGTGGATTATGTTCAACAATTTCTCAATGAGATCGTGAGAGAAGATGGCACACAACAGACTGGACTCGAAAAAGTTACCATCAACAGGCACGCACCATCTCAACAAAACACAGACTGTGGCGTCCACGTATGTCATTGGATTGAATTGATTGCAAATGGAGCAGAAATACCAAACTCATCAAAGTTGGAAGAAATCCGTCGTTATAGGGCAAAGATGATAACGACTTTAATAGAAAAATTCGATTCACCTGAAGAATGATGTGCCAAAGTGAAATGCACATATGCTCTTCTATCATACAGTGTCTTGTATTCAAATTTGAGAGATACATTTATTTCATCATCGCAAATTGTTTATCATGATTGTTTCGATAATGCTTTTGGGTGGAAAATATATTTGTTTAATGTCAAACTGTTTCATGACTTATTTGAACTAGGCGCTCTCTTTCCTGATTACAAAGGCGCTCTGGTTTTAAAAAAACAGTGCTATAGGTCTATTCAAAACAGAGCGCCCGTTTACATATAATAGAATTCTCACATTTGACATATAATAGAATTTAAAACTAGAATGATTACATGTATATGAACAGGAATAATGTGAAATATGTATGTTCATTGTTTAGGTGTTTCTTAACATTTTTTAAACAGGCGCTCTGTTTCCAATTACAAAGGCGCTCTGTTTGAGTTAAACAAAGCGCCTGGTCAATTTGAAACAGAGCGCCTGTTCTCTAGAAAAAAAATCTCCACCTTATTTACAACAATAAACATCAAAACACATAAAAAAATACATTTGACATATAATAGAATTTAAAACAACATTGGTCACATGTACATAAACAGGAATAACATTGAATAAAGAAACCAAACAACACAAAATCCCTATAACAACTCTCGACATGTCTTGCAGTTGTGGTGACCAAACTTGTTGCACCTAGTACACTTAATAGCCCATGTCTCCTTGCCACTCGACAAAATACGACGTTTTTTGGGTCTGCTCGACTGCCTTCCTGCACTAGGGGAGCAATTACAACATCTGTAGTTGTTGCAATTTGGTCGATCATAGATGAAGGAACAGGATATATGAAAGCCTCATAGCTCTTCTAGTAACTTTCAACAAAGAAATAAGGATCGATCATGCTGGTTAACAGCAAAGAAAACTTCCTAATCACACATGTTGCATGCAAAAATAGAAAGCCGCTTGTCTGCCACATACGACATGAACACACCTAGGGCATGACCTCAAAAAGCAGCTTCGATGATCTTTTAACAGCATAAGTTCGACGATTCTTGAATAAATCATTCAAAATGTCAAGCATCCTCGGGCATAACACACCATTCCACTTTTCAGCCCCTTTTCGACGATTGTTGAACCACTCCATCAACTTGACACGGATCTGATCCACTAACTGAGTGATCGATAATTTCCTCACGCCCAAAAGCCAAGCATTGAAAGATTCTGCAGCATTCGTTGTCATCTCCCCATAACGATATCCAACAGCAAAACTAATAGCTCACCTCTCATATGGCATTATAGTTTCCAAAAATTCTCGAGCTAGTTTACCTCCTTTTTCTTAAACTTTTCCATCTCCTTATAAAAATCAATGTTCGTTGGGGCATATGCACAACTCTCAAAAAGTCCTACGATGTAATCCTTGTATGATGCCGGCATATTAGTATCTCTATATCTTGCCTTAAGATTATCCTTGAGATGACGAAGACAAAAGGAAAGTGGATGATCAGTAAAGACTTCACGAAATGCTTGTAAAAGACCAAAATTACGATCTGATACAAAATTGATCTTTTGATCAACAGTAATAACTTGTCGCAAGTCTGAAAGGAACCAACGCCAACTGAAATATTTCTCCTTATCAACCACAACAAAACCCAAAGGAAAAAGTCCTATTTTTTTAAAAGAAAAAACCAGAAACAAAACATAGAAAATCAAATAACAGTAATAGTATCAAAACAGAGCGCTTGAATTACATTAGGTGTTTAATATTTTTGAAACGGGCGCTCTGTTAAATGATTACAAAGACGCTCTATTTGAACTAAATAGAGCGCCTGATCAATTTGAAACAGAGCCCCTGAATGAAAATTACGAAATCAATAATTTTTATCAAAGAAAAGCATACCCCTATTAGCATTCTTCCTAGTTGCTCCTAATATGACTCCATTGAAATCACTCTTCAGGAATGTGCAGTCGAGAAAAAGCAACGGTCTACAATGATCGAAGCATTCAAAGATACAAAGATTCTGGAAAATCGATTTGTATTGTCATCAACATCCACAGTAATACAACTTCCAGGATTAGTTCTTGTCAAAGCTTCCCCATACGGTTTCAGTTTTGCAAAAAACTCGTTATAATCTCCACCAACGATCGTCTTTGTCTTTTGAAGGACTCTCCACGCTTTCTTATATGATAAATCTAATCCATAATTGGATTGTAAATAATTGCTAACCTGCTTGTTGTCAACTTGAGGATCACGACGTACCGTTTCACAGATTGCTCCGGAAAAAACAATTGCCCACACATGTGAGTATTATTCAGCTTCCTGATGTAAAAACATTTATTGTATATATGTATACTGTGTAGCCTTAATGAACCATTCACAATCATTCTCTTTGAAAGCACAGATCGCATAAACCCTCTCCTTCTCATTCCTCTTTATAATAAATCAAAAACCGACCTCGGTAGCATATAGCACAAGAGATTTCCTAAGATATTCCACACCACCATGGAAAACCCGGACTACATTCTGAATAAGATTAGACCATTGTGAAGAACACAACGTTTGTTACATACTGCTTGACGTACCGGCTTCCAAAACAAGCAATGATTCAAGGACAACAACGCCAGGCAAAGGATCATTGAATACATCCTGCTCAACAAAACACTATGTACCAATAGCGAAAGATTCCAAGAAACCAAATTCACTAAGGAGCTCTGTTTCAGACACCTACCGCTTTGTTTGATTCAAAGCACTACAATAATTCATCTGTCGCTCTGTTTCATACAAATGCTGCTATGTTTGATTGTCACGATCAGAAAAAAGATTATAGCCAGCAATCTCTGATACATTGCTATTACACTCGATAATTATATTAATTGTGCCTAAACCAAGACACTTGCCACATCAAACAACGTCGTGAAGTCCTCATGATCCCTCAATAAGCATTGCTCATGTTTGGTCATCGAATAAAACAAATTCAATTCACATCCGGATGCTCGTACCTTATCAACAAAACCATCAAAAGCGAAATCTAAATCACACACAAACGATCTCGAAATCAAACCAAACCTACAAATCAAAATCGCCTTGTTCTCCATTAAATTCGACGATCTGATGATAATGCCAAAACAAATGAGATCGGAACAATAACAATAATGAGAATCGATCCCAATGATTGGAACAAGGAATCCGCACAATGTTACAAAGAAAAAAGAGAAACAACGATGGCGGGTTTTGATCTATAAAGCGCAGATATTTTCAGTTTTGAGAAGTTGTGTCATTTTTAAAATAAAATGTTGTTTGTATGTTTTTGACAATATTATTGGAAAACAGAATCATTTTTCGTTAATTTTAATATTTTTAGAGTTAAGTGAGTGCAAATAAATACTAATTTGACGTGCTTGCGACAGTACGCATCAAATTTTGGGATCGTTGTCGGAGACAATATCATTGTGTTAATATTTTTATTTTATTTTTTTCGTCACTCGAGGTACTATTATTTTTTTGGAAATTATTTTATTTTATTTAAATCCATTTCTTTTAATTTAAAAAAAATGATAAAATTAATGTTTTTAAATTTATTTTAAATTGATTTTTATTGTGACTTATAATCACCATTCTTATCATAATATGAATAATCAATCCAATAATAACTCTTAATTTTCAAAGTTAGATAAAAATAAAAATGTTGATTGCTTAATTCTGTAATAATATAATCAATAATAGATCATGTGAAAGTCATTTTAATATGGCACATCAATATAAACAGTAAGGAAGAATATTATTTGACTGTTATATATAGAAATTGGGGCTGAGGGGCGACTGCTCTAGCCGACGACGGTGATCTTCGTCGACGTCATCTCATTGAGATGGTGAAGAAGGATCGTCCGAAGAAGATTATGGTGAGTATTGGGATTCAAACGGAGGATAGTGGAGATGTGGAGTTCGTTGATTGTAGTGCGAAGCGAATGAGAATGGAGAGTTTAACCCTAGCTAATCGTAAACCTGCGGAGATTGAAGTGAGTTTCGGACTAATTACAATGAAGTCGGGTGAGGGTTTGTGTGGAGATGAAGGTGTGCTGGACGAGGGTTTGAGTCTTGTTGATAAAAGGACCATGGATTGTGGGGGATCCTGGGCAGATCAAGTTGAACAAGAGTCCTTTGCTGATGTCCAGGAAAGTTAAACTCTGGAACTGTCATAATTTCTCCTAGTAGGTTTGAAGTTTTGAGGGAGGGTGATTCTAAGTTGCCTGAGGTCCAGGAAAGTATGTCTGATGTGAGGTTGCACAAGCAGTTGGTTGATGTTATTGCTCCCTTAGGAGCTTTATCTCCTGGATGATAGGGGTGTGGAACATTAGGGGTTTGAATAAGCTTGATAAGCAGAGTGCTTTCGAAGATATATGGCCTCAAATAAGCTTAGTTTAGTAGTTATTTTGGAGACTCGAGTGAAGTTGAGTAATTTTGAAAGAATAAAGAAGGGATGTTTGCCGCATTGGGAGTGTTTCAACAACTACCAGTATACTGAGAACGGACGAATATGGCTAGCATGGGATAGTAATGTATGGGAGGTGACTTATTTGGAGGGATCTGATAAAGCTCTTCACTGTGGTATACGTTCAGCCAGCTTGAGGACGCAAGCCTGCCTGTCCTGTGTATATGCATTAATTACAGCTGCTCAGAGGATGAAATTGTAGGAGGAGTTGAAATGTTTTAGTCAGAAGATATCTGCTCCTTGGTTGGTTGCCAGGGATTTTAATGCCTTCTTATATTATGGGGAAAAAACAGGTTATGAGGGTATTGACATAAGCCCTTGCTCTCAATTCATGAATTGTGTCTTGGAGTGTGGTTTGGAGGACTTGAGAGGGACTAGTCTGCTGCATACCTGGTTTAATCAGCAAAGTGCTGAAAGTTGGATGAGAATGAGTGATGGGAAATCAGATGTGGCATGAAGAATATGATGCAGCTGAGGTTTTCTTCACTGAGCTGGGCGTATCTGATCATTCTATAGCAGTCATCAATCTAAAAGGAGGGCAATTGATCAAATCACCTTTCTAGTTTCTTAATCTGTGGATTAAGAATTTTGACTTTCTTAAGCTAGTTGAGAGGTTTGGAAGATCCAAATGAAGGGTAGTAGGATGTTTGGTGTTCTTCAGAAGCTGAAATTACTGAAGTGTAAGTTTCGAAGCCTTCATAGGAACCAGTATTCTCAGTTATCAACAAGAGTTAATGAAGCTGAAATTCAGCTATATCATGCTCAGGAGGCTCTAAGGAGGGAGGCCAGTAATGACAAGAAGCTGTTAGCTACTAAAGCTCAGGAGGTGTATAAAGAATTGCTGGTGGCTGAATCCCTTTATTTTAGACAGCTGGCTAAGGATCAATGGCTGCAGCTAAATGACAGAAATACAAGGTACTTCCATAGCCTAATTAAAGGAAGAAGGAGAAAGAACCTGATTGGGAGTATTTGTACACAGGATAATGTTCGTATTCTTGAGCCTGATTTGATCAAAAATCAACTTGTTGCCTATTTTCAGAGTATCATGGGACTTGAGAAGGAACGGATTGCTTCAGTTCAGGATGTGTGTATTAACGAGGGTCCGTGCCTTTCTCTTCAACAGCAGGAGTCCTTGATTGTTCCCTTTACTCCTTTTGATGTTAAGGAGGCTTTGTGGGTCATTGACGAAGGTAAATCTCCTAGTATTGATGGGTATACTGCTGCATTCTTTAAGAGCTCGTGGTTCATTGTAGATGAGGAGGTCATACAGGCTACTTTGGGCTTTTTTCACACTTGTATTTTGTTAAAAAATTAGTGTTACTGTCCTTCATTTGGTTGGGAAAGGTGAAAACCCTACTACTGCTGCTGACCATAGGCCCATTACATGTTGTTCTGTGTTTTATAAGATCATCTCAAAGATAATTTGTAAGCACTTGAAAAGGGTTCTGCCTTGCTTGGTTAATTGGTCCCAAAATGCGTTTGTTCCTAATAGGTGTATTATAGGCAATGTTATGTCATGTCGGGATCTCTTATATGGCTATAAAAGGAAGGGAATTTCTCCTCGATGTCTAGCAAAAATAGACTTGAGGAAGGCTTATGATATGGTACATTGGGATTTTATTGATGACATGCTCATGAAGTTGAAATTTCCGTTGGCCTTTAAGAATGGGGTCATGACCTGGATATCTTCAGTAGGGTACCCTTTGAACTTTAAAGGTGAACTCTGTGGTTTCGTTCAAGAAAAACGAGGGGTGAGACAAGGGGATCCAATATCGCCTTATATTTTCGTATTGGTGATGGAATATTTGATTCGTATTATGAAGGCAATGAGTAAACAGCTAGGTTTTAGTCATCATCCTCGATGCAGTAAGATGGGGATTGTCAACATTACGTTTGCAGATAATTTGATGCCTTTATGTAGAGCTGATGTTACATCTGTGAGATTTTTTAAGGCTGGGCTAATTAAGTCACTTTTCAGCTGCGCTTAATTTGGAGATAAATGTAGCTAAAAGTCAGATGTTTTTCTGGAGGAGTAGCGATGGAGGAGGGGAGAATGCTTGCTTGTATTATAGGGACGGAATTGGGTTGCCTTCCTGTCAAATGCTTAGCAGTTCCCCTTTCTTCTAAGAAGCGTAATGTACAGCTATATTCTCCCCTTATTGAAAAGATGACGACAACAACTAGAAGTTGATAAGCTTATATGCTTTTCTTATTCAGGTAGACTTCAGTTCGTTAAAGCTGTACTATCAGCTGTTCATGTGTATTGGGGATAAATTTTTCTCATTCCTGCTGTAGTTTTGGAAGAACTGGAAGTTATGTGTCGAGCTTACCTATGGAGTGGTGTGGCCATGAATCGGAGGAAAGCTTTGGTTGTATGGGAGATAGTATGTAGACCTCTAAAAGAGGGAGGCTTGGGTATAATGCATTTTCGATTGTGGAATACTACTTTGCTGTTTAAATTGATCTAGGATATTGCAAGGAGTAAAGAGTGGCTTTTGGATTCAATGGGTGCATGTGTATTATTTAAGGAGAGAATATATATAGAATGTCACTTATAGCAGTAGTTCTTCATGGGTGTAGAAGGAGCTTACTTCAGTTCGTGATAAATTGAAGAACCAGATTGTCCTGAATGATGATCAACTTTGCTGGAGTCCTGCTGTGGGAGGTGAATATACAGTGAGAAGTGGTTATATTGCCTTAAAAGTTGAGTTTTCTAAGGTCTCTTGGTGGACACTTTGCTGGAATGCTGATGTCCTCCCCCGTCATGGTTTTATACTATGGCTAGTATTCCTCGACAGGTTACGAACCAGGCTAAGGTTGGCTAAAATGAACCTGATTTTTTATTCAAGCTGTGTTTTATGTGGCTATAGGGTAGAGGATAGGGGCCACTTGTTTTTTAATTGCCCTTTCTCTAAGGAGGTGTGCTGGCCTATATGGTGTTATTTGAAGTTGCAAACTCCTCAGGCTTGTTCTTGGACTGACTGGACTGGTTGGTTTCTGAAAGTGCTGAAAGACAAGTCTACCTCAACAAAGAGAAGAAGGCGAATGGTGGCATGGATGGTGTATGAGTTATGGCAAGTGCGAAACAGAAGAATCTTCCAAAATGAAGTGATGCAGCCGATTGTTTTGGCTAGGAAGATATTAGCAAGAGTATTGACGCATGGGGGAGATATAAGTTTGCAGGAGAATGAAGATGGTGTTTGCTGAAGTAGCCTTTAGCAATTGAGAAATGTATCTTGTTCTTTTTTTGCTGGTGTTTGCTAATCTGAAGCATGTATAGGTGGTTTGTTGAGACACAAACAATGCTGTAACATCCCTTTGTTGCAATGGAAAGAACTTTTTCAATCAAACAATTGCCCAACTTTTTCATCTTATGGATATTCCAATCAAATTAACATGTTTTCACAACTATCACAACAACAATATGGATATAATGTTTATTATAATTCTTATAATGATGGGTGGTTAGATCATCAAAGTTATTATTGGGGTTATCAAGATATTAATTCCTTAATGTCTAATGATTCTTATGAATATTCTAGTTTTCCTATGCAAAGTCATTCTTTTGACATTTCACATAGTCAATCCTCAAAACCATATACACAAGATTCAAATTCTAAGCCTTTAGAAAAATTGGTTAAATTAGTAGCGTATAGTCAACGCATTATTCAAGAAGGAACTAGGATCCGTGAAGCAGAACTTAAAACACTTAGGCATAATTTGCAAAGTCAAATTGATCAACTCAAATCTAAATCAATTGAAGTAGAAAGTCCATTTTTTTTCTATTAATTTATTGGATGAAATTGAACAATCACAAGAGAATGAACATTTAACGATATTTAAAAGTGGTGAAGCATTGTCTAAAATTGAGAGTTTTAATCAAAATCAATTTGAGGATGATTCTGATGATGAATTTAATTTGTCTTATGAGTATTTTATTGAGAACTATGGTGATAAAGAAGAAAGTGAAAATTTATGTCTAGTGATAGTGTTAAGGTTTTGGAAAATTCATTAAATTCCTTTCAAGAATTGAATAACTCAATTGCCTCATGTTCATTTTATTCTCAAGAAGGCATCTCTAACATCGAAACATTGAAAAGTCAAGTCTGTCAACTTACACTTGAAATGAGCCAATTCAAAACTCTAGTTTCCAATGAAATGGAAAATCAATTTAATCATCCTGAAAAATCTTAAGAATTCATTTTAAGTGATAGTGATGATGAAATATTGGAATTAGAGAGTTTAGACCAAGAAGCTGAATCAGTAGAAGAGTTGAAAGAGGAAATTTTAGAGGTAAGATTTGATGAAGTGAACGAAAAAGATTTTGAACTTGACTATGATGAATTTGATGATACAAACTTGAAAATGAATAATAATGAAACATATTTTGATGGTCAGTCTATTTCACTTGATGATAGTTGAATTGAAAAAATATTTGTATGATGATGAAGTTAAGTAAGTTGATTCTAAATTAGAAATGGCTAATTTTGAGAATCAAGAGTCGGCTTTGGATGGCCTTATTAATGAAATTTAAAATGTTCAATCTCATTCAAATTTTTCGTATTTTTGTGATACATCTGATGTTAATATTTTTTCTAATCATAAGGATGATTTTGAGTTGTCATGTTTTATCTTATTTCCTTATGTATCGAACCGTATTAAAAAACTTATTTGGGCATTCATGATAAACCATTTTGAGAAATTAAGATTTTTAAAAATTGTCAAACGTAAGAAGAAGAAGGTTTTAACTTGGCTACCGCAGCACTTTAAATAACATTAACGAACCGAGATGCAGGCTCTAAACCAAGCGCTTCTTGGGAGGCAACCCAAGTCTTTAGTTTGTTTTGGATGCAATATGTTAGCTTTTTCCTTAGTTTGGTTTTTAGCTTAGGAGTTAGTTTCATTTTTAATATATTTATCGATCGTGTTATATCTTCGCAATTCTTTGAACAGTTCACAAATGACATATATTAAGTGTGTCAAATGAATTTTATGCATTACAGATCGTGTCATAACGTTTAAAAGCTTAAAATTCTTATTTTTGATCTGTTACGACAGTGAGTGAGCAGTGCTGTCACGACCGTGACGAGCATGAAAAATCAATCAATGGCCTATTTAAGTCTGGTCACGGGCCGACCGTGATGCCTCTTTTGTTATCCAATAATACATTTTTCATTTCGTTTTCATCCTATTTTGGATGTTATTCATTTAAATCGTCAAATCTCTTGATTAAATACACCAAAATTCAGAGTATTTGGTATGAAATTAATGAAATGAATTTTTTGATATTTATTTCTATTCCACTCGATGCCTTGATGTGTTTTGTGAGGATGTGTGCAGACCATGGACATGAAATTTAAATCATCTTCCACATATATATTGAGTAGAGCATATGGAGCAACATTTGTGTATTTGATGGCATTCAGCAGTATCTATGATATTTCAATCTCTATCATGTGAGTCTTAATTTTTATATGTCAGCTTTTCATTCTCTGTTTTTAAACATTGGGGACAATGTTTAGTTCGGCTTGTGGGGGTGGATGGACGAATAGGCTCTTTTCTATTGTTTTGAGTTATTTTTCATAAAAATTCTTGCGAAGTTTGATTAAAAAAGAAATTAATTAATTAAAAAAATTAGAAGAAGGAAAAAAGAAAAAGAAAAAGAATGAGTCTTTTGTTTTCAAAACCATAGCTTGAACAATGTAATATGATAATTTTATGCCTTTATGATCATTACACTAATATATGAAGTTCGAATATCATTTTCTAACGAAGTCATGAGTCCTTGCTAAATTCATTATTTTATTATTTGCAAATAAACTTATTTAGTTTGCAAAAACCCCTAATTATGGGCATTTCGTTGAAGACTTCTAATTTGTAACAGTTTTGTAGGATTCTCTCTAAACCCTTGGTTTGACTTGCTCAGGGTTGTGTAGAAAAAACATAACTCCTACTTGCCACAGCAATGCGAGTCGCACTCCTTGAGAAAGTTTCGCATATAATGTGAGGAGTTTTCCCTTTATATTGCATTAAAAAGATGTTCCCAATGAAACCAACTAGAAATATGAGAAATAAAAATTTTCAAAGTTATATGTTTATGTGTTTAAAGTTCAATTGCCTCAATGTGCTATGCAATGTCTAAAAGAAAAGAGAGAAATGTGGTGAATAAGAACGATAGTAACTAAGGGTATGGGAGAAGTCTTAGAGAGAAAATCGTTAGAATTAGTGGGCATGACTCTGACAAAGTTAACGGATAAAAATTATCGCGGGTGATAGCCACCTCAGGAAGTGGTTGAGCCATAGCAGCCCATGATTTGAAATATTTTTGGTTTTTCTGCATAACAAAATGGTTTTGGGATGATGGGCTACTTTGTGACGAATGTTCCTTCGACATATGCTTAGTGTAAGTAATTATTTGGCATACTGACTACTTTTTTTCTCAACTATGCTTGTTTTCTTAAGGTTTTTCAAAGTTTTAGTTGCGACTTTATTTTCTTTATTCTAAACTTTGCTTAAGGGCAAACAAAGGTTTGGCTTGGGGGAATTTGATAAGTGTAAAAACGCTCACGTTTTACTTATGTTAAACCTTTGGTTTGTTGTGTTTGAGTCTTTTATTTTGTGTTTTTTATTTAGTTTGTGTTTTGGAGCTTGGAAACTGTTGTTTGTATGTTCTTATTGTAGATTTGACCGAGAGAAGCGGCTTCTGGTGATTCGTGCAAAAGGAAAGAAAAGGACTGAAGATGATCGAGATGAAGCACGATGATTTGGTAATTCTTTAAGATGATTTTGATGAATACTGGTGATGTTCACGTGTATTAGATGATGACATTGATGTTCAAAAACGTTTGGAGATGTTTTGGAGCTAAACCAAAGTGTTTGAGGCTATTTTCAGCATGGATGATCCATAAAAGTTAAACGACACATAGATGATAATTCAAGACCATTTTGGAGGTCAAAACGATGTCATTTGAAGTGTTTTATGATAATATAAGGGCTACATAAGGTATGAAATTGATCAAGACGGAGTTCGGAGCGAAAAAATATTGTTTTCGGCCATTTTAGGGTCCATCACGCCCGTGACACTGCCTACAGTGTGTTTTCGAAGACCACGATTGTCACGCACGTGATGGATGTGGTCAGCCCGTGACTGACGTTATTTTACAGTAGTTTTCAATATTTTCACTAGATTTTCTCCCTTTTTATTAG
The DNA here is from genome assembly GCA_035668315.1 of Drosera spatulata. Taxonomy (NCBI): domain Eukaryota; kingdom Viridiplantae; phylum Streptophyta; class Magnoliopsida; order Caryophyllales; family Droseraceae; genus Drosera; species Drosera spatulata. Next base: position 77,270 of record JAOVYX010002232.1, read on the forward strand.
GGTTATTAGTTTTTCTATAAATACCATGTTTTGTATTCGTTTTTAGGGAAGATTTTCGATCGTCTTTGATGGTGGGACTCTTTAGATTAGATCATTTTTTTCATCTTTCGTCTCTTCTTTTGCCACTTTGGAGATTGGATCAAGGTGTTGTAACCAATGAAGATTATCTATTTACATCAAGCATCACGTTCTCTCTGTTCTCTTTTAGTATAAATGATGATGTTTGCATGTTTATTCATGAATGTAATGATTATCTTCGCTATGAGTGAGTAGATCTATTAGTAGAAAACCTAATAATGAAGTCTATGTGATGGTATTATGAGGTTATCTATCTAAACTAACAAAACCATATTTGTTTTATACATGATTGATGCTACAGGTTGATCTTTATCATAGTTGATGCATATTTCACCTAGAATGACTACCTAAATGACTTTATACATTGATTATACATTATTAGCTCTATGATTACATTTAACTTAGTCACTTAGATGTTGTTATAGGTACGTCCCTTATTTCCACTATTACATTAATTTTAATATTTTTAGAGCGTAAGTGAGTACAAATAAATTCTAATTTGACGTGTCTACGATACCACACATCATACTTAGTTCCGTAATCCTATTGTTTGCACGATGCATTGGTTCATCGCCAATACCATCTCAGGGACGGAGAAGAGCCAGGACTCAGTTTTGGAGATAGAGTCATGGATTCTACATTGTATGCTATATGGTCTTAATGATCGATCTGCTGAGGCTCGTGTTTGAACGGAAGCATTTATAGCACGCAGGTTGATGTATCACTCTATGACCTCATCTAGAGGCACAGTTGTGGGAGGCTTGATTACTCCTTTGGCGGAGTATTTCATGGTTGATTTGAGAGCTATTGAGGCAGATAGGTCAAGAGGTCCTATTAAACTCACTCTGCTCAAGAACTCTGGGATGTTGAAGAGAGAAGGAAGAGACTATTATCTCTGCCAGAAGGATGAGCATGAGCCTAAGAGACTTCTTCCACTTCCAACACGCGAGCAGACAGTCAGAGATCCCAGGAGTTGGGGATTATCGAGACTTCAGGCTCGAGAGCCTGCTCAGCCTAGAGCTACTTCACCACCACATCCTCCAGCTGCACATCAGGATGTTGAGATGCCTGACACACCTATTCCACTTGTTCATGAGCCTATTGACTATTTACAGTATCAGCTGGGTTTTCTAGTTGTTTATCCTGGAGGCTATGAGCAACAGCAGCCGTATGAGTAGCCTCATTACTACAAGCCACCTCCACCTCAGCACAACGATCTTCCATCCAGCTCTCATTATGACTAGAGGACTGCCATTCATAAGATAAAGGGGAGTCAGAGGACGATAGTACGCCAAGGAGAGTATATAGATTTGATGGACGAGCGTTCACTCGATATGATGGCTACTCTTCAGCGCATGGAGCAGCGCCAGCGTGTTTTCTTTGACCAGTTCCCTCAATGAAACTGGACACCACCAACATCACCGTTATGATTTGCCATGTATACTAGTCCTAGTTTTTCTTGCCTATGTGTTTAAGGACTTAGTATAGATTAGCTTTGGGGTGTGTGTCCATTTATGTATTTCATTTTCAGTTCTAAGTGCAGTCTGTTGATCATTTACATTCCTACCTCGTGTGAGTTAGTTTGTTTGATTCTCTTATTTCCCATTTGCAGTGTTTCAGTCGATGTATAAAACTCGTTTCATTTATTATATTCAGTTCAGTTTCGTATTATTCTAGTCAGTTTTTCTTCTCATAAAAATTAACTAATTCAAAATTATTAATCCTTATTCAAGAAAATTAATTAAAATATGAAAATTAATTAAAAATTCAGATTAATTAATCGAAACTCGAGAAAATTTTTAGGAGATTATTTAAATCAAATGAAAAAGAAATCATCTTCCATTAAAAATGTGTGAATTCAAAATTCCTCATGATGTTATAAAAATCATTAGAATTAAATTAAAAATAATCAAATCACCTCATATATCCAACAACTTCAAATTCACCATAATTAATTCATGAAATCAAAGTTCAAGTATTTTAAGACACATAGGACATTAACAAACTAAATAAAAACCAACATGCCAACTTTAATTCAAAGAATAAAGGAAAATTACTAGTTTTTATCATTTACATTGGTTGCCACAATAGATAACAACTCACCATGCATCTTTTTTATGAAAATGAAATTCCATTGTCAGTATTTTATTTCTTCTATTCATCTAAGCTTATATGTGCATGATTTTCTTTTCTTGTAGCCACTTTTATGATTATTTATTACATACTGTTTGTGAGAGAGAGAGTGGTTCATTAATATTTGATCTAATGAACTGTGATCCGAGGTGATCTAGTGGATTCCCTTCTTTGTTAGTATACTGCTAACAAGAGGAAGAGTAGATTACGTTCAAATCGGTTAGTTAACACTAAACCACTATAAATTATGTGTTCTTCATTTCTTCTTTTATCTTCGTAGATTCATTCATAGTTCACTTGTTCGTCTTATCAAAATCAAGACTTTGATAATAAGAATCTTGTTTAAGTCACAGTTTGATCATTGATCTGACAGGGTATATTATACATTCCACGATCATCCATTTGATAGTTGAATTGAATAAAGATTCTTGATCAAACATTATCTTTAGATCAGTAATCTGTTTAGTTGTTAGATTGTTAGTTAGTTGATAGATTGATCATCGTCTATTGGAATCTTGAGTGTGACTGTCTGATTGAGATCAGAGTTGCTTATCTGATCCGATTTACTCAGATTATTATTTTTCACTGTGTAGATAGCTTTTTAGATGAAGAATTTTTAGAACAGTCTATCCCCCTCCTATAGTCTATTCTTGATACAATCACGAACTTTCAATATGGAATGGCAGCATTACACAATAGGCATCATCCAACAACGGAGTTTCAAGCTGAACTAGTGGATGATATGGTGAGGACGATCTACAATTGGCATGTGTCCCAAGGACACTTTTCATCCCGTTCTTAAGTTTAACAGGTATATCTTGTCCTTTGCGTTTACTTTTGGTTTACATTGAGTACAACATACAGTTTTAGCTCGGGGGAGGGATTAGTTAGCTTAGTTATCTTGTCCCAAGGACAATTTTTTCTTAAGCTTTATAGTGTCGAAAGAGAAAAAAAATACAAAAAAATAATTTTGAAAATATAAATTTTTTGTCCTTTTAGGGGTTACACAAGAATTTCTCTTGTAATATGTTTTAACTCTAACTAAAGAAGATTAGATAGCCTAAGTTGAAAACCAACTCATTACATATCGAAATTTTGCCCAAAGTATCGCTAAGTTAGTATCAACAGTAAGGCACGTATGGCGAATGAACTAAACTCGGGATATGAGGGCAACGATAAGGCTAGACTCTTATAATTAAGCTACTAGCTACTTGGTAGTGGTAAGGCGACGAAGTGCATATCGTAGATCATATATTCCAGTTCTTTGTGTGGCCATAGCCCTTTAGACCTCCTTTACCTAACATTATTATTCCATTATTTTCTTTTCTTTGATCTCGTGTTCTACGTGATATGTTGTTTTGATTGGGCATGCTTATATTTATCGTTGAAGATATTTTATATTTCTCATGCCATGAAGCTCTACAAAAGAACCCCTTTGAACCTTATCACATGTAAGAGTCAAGGTGGTCATATATGGGATACTTTGTATGGGGATGGTTTGTTCATTGTGTTGTATTATGACATACAATGTGCCTTGGCCGTGGCGCCTTGGTTTCTTATTTATTTCATTCATTCATTCATTTGAAAGGAAAAAAAAGCTGAAAAACAAAGAAGTTGAAAAAATAAAAAAGAAATGTTCTTTTGTTTTCTCTTTAGAGTGGTGATTCGAGAGGTTATATGTATGATTTATTATGTTAGTATGTGTTTTGTTCAAGGCACAATGCCTTGATGAGGTAGATGTATAGATTCGTTTATGCCTTGGCTCATACCATATTCCTACCCTTTGCACCCGAGCTCCACATGACCAGATAGCCGACCTTCTTTCATCTACTTTGTTTATTTATTGATCCCAACCTTATTTTTGATGGAGATGCACACTTGGTTCGGGTAAGAAGGTGGTTGGTATATGAATGCTTACAGCTGGTTGTCTTATTTGGGTTGAACCCTTATCCTTGCATATATATATATATATATATATAGAGAGAGAGAGAGAGAGAGAGAGAGAGAGAGAGAGAGAGAGAGTGTATGTGTGTGTTGATATGATCCTCGTGATCATTGAGGGATGGTGAGTGGTGCCTTGTTTAGTGTTCGCTTAGAGGTACGAGGAAAGTTTCATGCAGTGTCGCGAGGGGGTATGAAGAATTGGCTTGTAGAAAACGGAGTTATGACACTTGATTATTTTATTGTTAGAGTTGTGTATATTACTTTGATCTTTTTTTGTCTTGTGTAATTTCTTTGCTTAGGGACAAGCAAAGTTTTAGCCTGGAGAAATTTGATGTGTGTGTAAACACACGTGTTTTATTGGTGTTAAACCTACTATTTTGACATATTTGAGTTCTTTATATTGTGTTTTTAGTTTAGTTTGTGTCTTTGGACTTGGATGCTGTTGTTTGTGCGTTTTTGTGGCAGATTTCATCTTGAGAAGATGTTATTTGATTATGGAGTTGATTGTGGGAAGTTATGATGGAAGATGATGTGAAGATGGAGCTTTGGACAAGATCTTGGATGTTTTTTGATGCTGTTTTCGATGATCCAAGATACTGATGCTCTTTTTGATGATCCAAGATATTCATTTGTGGATGCGTTCGTGGTTGTTTGATGATGTTTCGATGTCAAATGGGGATGATTCGAAGATGTAATGACCTATTTTGGAGTGCATAACGATTTGCAATACACCCATAATGCCCATTACAAGCTGGAAGTCCATTCTGGAGCAAGAAAACTATGTAACAACTGTTACAGGTCATTGATAACGATCATTACGGACTTAAACATCAAAGAGTTTGAAGAAGCCATGCCTATAACGATCGTTACAAATGCCTTGTAATGACTATTACGCAAGTCAACATGCCCGATTCAGTTTGATTCATTCAGTTTTTCTTTGAATTTTCAATTGTTTCAGGTTTTTCTATAAATACCCGTGTATTTTTTTTTATTTTTTTTTTTTTGAGGGAGATTAGGGTTCATTCTCCAGAGCTTTCGTTCATTTTGTTTCACAAAAATCCTAGGTTAGATTCTTCAATTCTACGCTTAAGGAGTCCGGATCTTGATGTAGGGTTTTTGATATCTTTAATTTTTCATCTGAAATTCATAATTCAGCACTGTATTGTTCTCCTTTCTCTATTTATCTTCTATTTACAGTGATGACGGTGCATGTTGTTATGATAAATGTGATGATGATTGATGTCATGAGTAAGTAAACTGATGTGTGCGTAAACACACGACATTTCTTTACTTTAAATATTTTTTTCATTCCTCTTGTATTGTTTATTTTATGTTTTTAGTGTCTTTTTGTCTTGGAATGTTGGTACTGCTGCATTTTTATGTTTTTTACAGATTGGTGCAAAGGTTGGAACAAAAATGAACAAAAATGACGAAGGATGAAGAAAATGGCAAAATCATGAGCTCAAAAGGCTAGATTTCACGATTTATCGTTGTTTTACGTACTTCGAGAGTTAATACAGTAAAGTTTCACTTCGATAAGATAGATTAGCATATTTTGAAGTGATGTATAAGTTTCTAAAATTTTTGGACGTCATTTAGTATTTTTTGTATTAATGTTAAGGTGAACAGCACAGTGTCGCGGCCACTACAGGCTCGTCGCGGGCAGGATACAGCAGGTCCCGGGCACGACGTCCTTATGTCGCGGGCGCGAAGGTATAATTCAGCAAATCCACACTTTTTTTTTATGTGTCGCGGGCGTGACTTCCTGGGTCGCGGCCGCGACGTTATCCCTGATGCAAAACACCTATTTTCAGTAGTCGGATCGATCTAGTCTCGAGCTATGCCTATAAATACGTGTCCTAGGGTTCTTCTAATCAGAATACAGAGCGGAGAGAGCTCAGAAATGGCGGAGATGATCAGAGGAGGTGAAGACGCGAAGAGGAGGGATTTTGATCAACATTTCAAGGAGATTTGATCCGCGATGCTTTGTATAGCTTAGGAAAACAGTTTGGAACGCGTAGTGTGCTGTAAAACCTTCGTTCTCAATTACTAAATCTCTGCAGAATGTTTGTTTTCAATGCTATGTTTTATTCCATACTTTGTTTGATGCATATGCATGAGTAAATCATAAGTAGGGATATGTTGATGAGTTTTGTTGACGTTAGATCATGAGATAATCCGTATATAATTAAAACCAGAGATGCTAATGATGAATATGCTGCATGAAACCTATTAGAATTATACTATAATTTATGTTTATTAGATTGATCACCTAATATACAAAGTTAGAGCTATAAATCGCGCTAAGTGATTTTAGTTAGTAGCAGATTGATATAATATGATTTAAGCTAATTGTCATATACAATCAATGGTTTCATATACACGTAACATGATGAATATGGTGCATGAAACGTGTTAGAATTATCCTATAGTTTATGTTTATTAGATTGATCGCCTAATATATATAGTTTAGAGCTATAAATCGCGCTAAGTGGTTTTAATTAGTAGCAGATTGATATAATATGATTTAACCTAATTGTCATATACAATCAATGGTTTCATATGCATGTAACATGATTAGTTTAAGCTAATTGCTATGATTGTTATGAATGGTAGTTCCATGTTATGATTCAACTCTTTTGATTAAATCATGCTTGAGCTAATTGAAACGGTTTTAGTTTATTGAGTTAGTTTAACTATCCGAGCTAATTGAAAGTTAAAAGTTAAGGAACGTAGTGAGTTAAGCAAAAATTCATTACAGCCATTCCATATTAAGAATTACATCTAAAATTCAGGAACATCCATGATTGATCTAAGTGACTCAGAGTGATTCAACCATCATTCCTACATTTCTCCCAACTTAAGTAAACCACTCTACATTCTAGCTCTATGTTATTTTCTTTCGTTCTAGTTAGTTTAGTCTAAAGTTATTCCTTTCAAACAATTTAAACACACCCCCCACACATTCTATTTGTAATCTTACCTCTTCCTTAGGATAGAAATTATTTTAAGTTGTGTTTAGGTCGACATTCGTCATTCCCTATGGGATTCCATATCTACATTAGTATTCATAGCGGGGTAAAAATAAATTTGCACATTTTACAACGAATGTGGAAGTCGTCATAATTACACCCTTGACTGGCTTTGCATCATAAACGCTTAGTAGGGATAGATGAGCGAAACTCTAGCTAATACGGCTCATGAGATGAACTAGATCAACAAAACCAGATTTGATCATTAAGATTGTTGCATGAAATCTTATTTTAAACCATTATATGTTATGAAATCGATTAATTTGGCCACCCATTGATATCATAGCCTAGTTATTGATGACGCTAAGTTATCAACTTTAGTAACAAATAACAATTCATGATTTAAACTCATTGTCATGATATTATGATTTATTATATTTGTGCATGATAGTTTAAGCTCATTGCTATTTATGTTCATGTTTGGTACATTCTCATGCTTTGATTAAATTTATTTATTTTTAGCATATATGAGCTCATCGGTATGTTAGGGATAGATAATTTAGGTTAATTATACAAGCTCATTGATAATTAAAATTTAAGCGAATATGATGCTTTATATCCAAAGGTGTCATAACCAAACCTATCTAAACGTAGTTAATCAACATCCCTGTACTTTTATCATGTAAGAAAATATCTCAATCTATTTTCTCCATAAGTTTAGATAATTTTAGTTTAATTTCACTAATTTAATTAGTTAAAAATACCATCCTAATTTACCACTCTTTATTGAGTTGGTGGAGTTTCATCATGATCATTGCAACCTTTATAATTGCACAAACCGTTCCTGCGGGTTCGATCCTTACTTCCTACTAAATTTTAATTAGAATGTGTCTAGAGTGTGAGTAACCATATAAATATTCTAATTTGTCTGTCTTGTGATGGGCGTGTCACATACCCCTTTTTATCTTTCCCATATCACACTCGCAATCACCTCAAACCCATATTAGTGGTGGCATGTGATGTATTTGTGATTTTGTGACAATAATTTTATAATGAAATTTGATTGATGCAAAAGGGAATTTGGTGATAAACCAGCAAGGTTGAGATTTGGTTAGGGTGATTGAGGATTCAATGAATTGGGTTCGAGTGTTGAGATGGAGAAGGTGGTTTGATACAGTTGAAATTGGACAAGAGGGATAATTTTCTTTGATCATATCATGGCCCATATCAGTTTTTCAACGTTAGTAGTGTGCATGCCCGAGCTCATTGGACAGCAGGCTCTACAACACCCCATCAATCGTCTTCTTGCTGTTATTGACTGTGAAGTTGTCACGCTTGATGAGGTTCTCCCCCAGCATCGATATATTACTACAAAAAAAAAAACAGCATTTTAGCGACGAAAAGATTTTACAACGAAAAATATCCGTCGTAAAAATTTTGAAACTGTGACGGATCCGTCTCTAAAAATGATTTCGAAATACAAAAAAAAAGAAATGTTTGTGACGAAAAGTCAATGTCCGTCACAAAAATGTACAATTGTCGCGACGGATCTGCAGCAAACTGATATAATGTACCCTTTTTTGCTAGGGATCCCTCTCAACTAGATAGGTTTTCAACACTAAGAGAAATTATGTATTTGTATTTTGTAGTTTAGCGATGGATCTGTCGCAAATGTTTTCAAATTAGGAAACTACAAATTGTCAAATTTAAATTTTTAAAATTTCAAAAATTCAAAATTTTTTAATATATAGTGTTTCGCTACGGATCCGTCGCAACAATCATATTAATTCTAAAAAGTATATATATTTGTGTGTGTGTGTGTCATTTTCGTAACGGAATCCTTCGCTATTTACTTTATTAGAAATGTTTTTTATCATATAAATTTTTATTCCCATATACGATGATACGTTTAAGTTTGTTACATCAAATTAAAGCAATTTGATAATATTAAATTTTTACGCATTATATGCAAAACTATTAACATTAGGGTTTGATATATTATCAATTAGTTACAAAACATCAAATGTAACAAGACAAAAAACAATTAAAAAAATATTTTGAGAATATCTTATTACGTTGATGAAATTAAACAAAACAGATATGTTTTATACTCGTTCAAAATTTAAGATCTAGGGTTTGGGGTTAGGTTTAATTTTTTACAAGTCTAAGTCTGGAAACGGATCCGTAGCAAACTTGATGTCTCTGCGATGGATTTCGTCGCAAATTACATCTTCCGAATACCTTTTTTTTTTATTGTGTTTATGGCCTAAACATTTTTTCCATACACGACAATATGTTTAATTTGTTATATCAAAATAAAATAATTTGCTAATATTAAATTTTTTCCATTGGAAACTATATTTTATTAAGATTAGAGTTTGATATATTAGTAATTACTTATAACACATTAAATAAATCAAAAGTAAAAAAATTAAAGGAAACCTATTTTTTGGGAATATCTTGTTACGTTGATGATGTTAAACGCAATGAATATCTTATAAACTCGTTAAAAGGTTAGGATATAGGGTTTAGGGTTAGGTTTATTTTTTTACAGGTCAAAGTCTGAGATGTATACATAGCCAACTGGATGTTTCTGCGACGGAGCCGTCGTGAGTAATGTCAATTTTGCGACGGATTCCGTCGCTAATGACTTCTTTCGAATACTTTTTTTTTTTTTGGTGTTTATGGTGTGAACATGTTTTCCATATACGATGATACGTTTAACTTTGTTACATCAAAATAAAAAAATTTGCTAAAATTAATTTTTTTCCCATTAGAAATTATATTTTGTTAATATTAGAGTTTCATATATTAGTAATTACTTACAACAAATAAAATAAATCAAAACTAAAAAAATTAAATAATGCCTATGTTTTGAGAATATCTTGGTACTTTGATAATTTTAAACGCAATGGATATCTTCAATTCAAGTTTGGTTTAAAATATATAATTAAATGTTTTTAAAAATAAATGATGTTTTCACTATAGATCTGTTGCAATATAGGTGTTTGTGCGATCGATTCCGTAGCAAATTATATGTCTATACGACGGATCTGTAGCAAAGTTGATTTTTTTTTTTTTAAGTAATCGCGACGGAATCCATCACAACTATGTTTGACCTATTTATAAAAAAAACACAGGCTTTAGCAACCGATTGAGCAACGACAATTAATCGCTAATAATTGTTGCGACTGAAATATGAGTGTTAGTCGTAGATTTACAACTTAAGTAGGTTACTGGTCGCAAAACAGCGACCAAAATACCCTTTGATCATAAATTTGCGACCAATCAGTCGCATCCCTTTTTAATAACCCTGATCCGCTTTCCCCACATCCTCTTCATGATTCACAAACACACACAAACACTCCCACGACCTCCAGTCACCCCTGCTATCACCACCGCTGTCCACCCCTGTCACCACAGTCATCGCTGGCAACACCTCTTTCCCGTCGGCCATCCACCCTCTCACCTATCCACCTTCCCTCGACCTCCCCTCCTCCACCACGCAAACAATCAAAGGCCGTCGCCACCGCTGTCTACGGTCGCCGGCCGTCGTCCTGTCCTGGTGTCCAGGCACGTTGTCCAACTGTGGTCTCACCTCCCCATCTTCTTCAAACAGTGATTTAAACCCTAGAAACAATCAAAGAATAATTATTCAAAATTCTTCTTCGATTAACTTTGATTTATCTTTGTGATGATTGAATATGGTTGATTGTGCTTAATTGTTGTTAATTGTGGTCGATTGATTGTTGTTGAGGGAAATTGTTGTTATCATACATTCGTTTATCGTGTTAGAAACTTGTAAGTTGTGTAAATATATCCCGTTTCAATTCATGTTGGACATTTGGATCCAATAAAATATACATGAGATAGTAACTTTTGCATAATATTTAATGGTTCCTCTTTGGCATGCCCTAAAAATTTTGAGACTTCTAAATCCTTTCTCATTGCATAATATATGCGATTTGTATAGTAGTTACAATTAAGACACAGGACCGTACATGCAATTTGTTGTATAGTAGTTGCAAAACCATTAGTACTATATATATGCAAGTATGTGTTTATGTTAGTGTTGTGCAGGGTATGTGTTGGTGTGTACATTGAGGATGTGTTGAGGACACGATGCATAGGTATGTGATATATGTGTATATTAAGTGTTTAACTATGTGTATATAGAGACTAGTCTCATGTGTATGTGTTCTAGGCTTAATGACCGGCCTATGTGTGTGCATTAAGGATTCTATATGTGTTATATATGTGTGTTCATGGTGATGGCGTGGTTGTGGTGTGCTTGTGTGTGACCCTAGTGAGTGTAGGTGTGTGTATTAGTTAGGCTTTGCAACATATGTGTGTATTTTGTTCTGGTAGTGCGTGCAGGGTATGTATGTGAGAGCATACGAATATGTTAGTAACAGCATTGGCATCATGTTGCATCGAGCCAGGTGATGCATTGCCTGTTTTTATAGTCATATGCAATGAAGAATTATTGAAGACGATAAATGACTTTTTGTTCTCACATGAAATTTCCATGAAGGTTTAATTATTGGGATTCAGTAAGTCTACTTGGTTTTTTTTATTAGGATTTGCCTTATGTTGATGTTAGGCTTATTAGGATAATTAACTAGTTTTAGAGTAAATATATTAGGATAGTTATTTGAGGTGGTGCTTTGTGATAATCTCTTTATTAATGTTAGGCTTATGGAATGTTAATCTTGTCTTATTATCTCATTCTTTAACTAATATAAGGGAATAAATATCTTTTTTATCATAAATTATTTAACTAATATGATTCAACCTGTATTATTTGTTTTAATGTAGAAATCTGATCGATATGGAGTTGTATCGAACTTGAATGTATGAACGGTTGGATGGACCATATTTGTATTCCCGGTTTGTTGAAGAGATCGAAGAGTTTGTCAAGAATGCTCTTCAACACGACGAGGGTCGTTTCCCTGGACGATTGAGATGTCCTTGTTCGAAGTATAAGATAGGTAGATTCCAAAAAGTAGATGATTTGAAATATCACCTAGTTACTAAGGGTTTCAGAAAAGATTATTATGTTTGGGTCTATCACGACGAAACATGGGGGGCAGAAACTCGAGTAGATGTTGCTGGACCATCCAATGGTTTTCAGGCTCAGAACAATTACGAGAACATGTTGGTTGATGCTTTTCCTCCAGAATATTATGAAGAGACCGAGGCTGTAAATGAACATGAATATGACGAGGGTTCCCCTCCGGAATCCAAGCATTATTTTGACATGTTGAATACCTCTTAGTCTCCTTTGTATGATGGATGCCAAATATCTCTGTTCGCCGTTGCTTCAAGACTTTTGACTCTGAAATATGAATATAATCTCCCTCATAGAGCGGTGGATGGAATCTGTAAGCTGCTGAAGGACGTGTGCCCTCCAGATAACAACATGAAGGACAGGATGTATGACATCAAGTCGCTAATGAAAGGGTTGCATCTTCCTGTGAATAAGATAGATTATTGTCCAAACGATTGTATACTCTTCTGGAAAGACTCTGCAAGATTCGAAAGATGTTCCACAAGTAATACGGACTGATTCAAGGAGAAGAGGAGATCTAAGAAGCGCTCAGGTGTGAGCATGCTTCATTATTTCCCGATAACCCCAAGGCTCCAGTGGTTGTATGCTAATAGTATAACCAACGAGGCCATGCCTTGGCATGCTTCTTCTCACCGATTTGACGACATGATGGCACATCCTTATGACAGCATGGCTTGGAAACACTTGGACCATACTTTTTCGTCCTTTGCGACAGAGTCACGTAATGTATGTCTAGGACTTTACACCGATGGGTTTGCACTGTTTGGGAAGTCGGGAAAGGAGTATTCTTGTTGGCCTGTCATTCTCACACCGTACAACCTTCCTTCCAATATGTGCATGAAGAGACCGTTGTTTCCGAATATGATCATTAGATGTTTATTTACAACCTCTGATAGAGGAGCTTCTAAGTTTATAGGAAGTTGAAAAACCGACATACGATATGCATAAGCGCCAAACCTTCTAGATGAAAGCCTATGTGCTTTGGACCATTAGTGATTTCCCTGCATATGAGATGCTATCTGGGTGGAGTATAGCTGGTCGTTTGGCTGGTCCTCATTGCATGGAGAGGACGAAGCCATTCCACCTGAAGAATGAGAGGAAACATTCATGGTTTGATTGTAATCGTCGATTTCTGCCATTGGATCACCCTTTCAGGCAGAACAAGAGTGGATTTTTGAAGAACAGAATAGAGTTTAGCCCCCTGATCAGTATAATGGCATCCTCGTTGACATTGTGGAACTCTAGTATATCGCACCAGGATTTAGGTCTTTGGAGACAGTTCTATTCAAGTGTGAATGGTTTGACTCTATCTCAGGGTTGAGTTTGCATCCTAGTTATGGGATTGTTGATATTGATCGGAGGTCGCGATATAGAGGTCTCTATGATCCTTGTGTACTCGCCACTCAAGCAATTTAGATGTACTATGTTCCATATCTGGGATGCATACCACGACGATTATAATGGTGGGTTGTGTTCAAAACGAAATCACGGTCAACAATTGATGCTCTTGAAGTAATGGAAGAAGCTTTTCAAGAAGAGTGGAATGCCAGTCCACCGATTCTTAAACCATTACAGGAAGTAGAATATGAGAATAATGATAATGATGATGGAGATGATGAGATGGCGGGAGCAGAACACGAAGAAGAAGACGCAAAAGAGAGGGGGGACGAAGAAGAAGAAAAAGAAACAGAAACAGAAACAGAAGAAACAAGAAGAAGAAGAAGACACGGAGGAGGAAGATGGGGAGGAAGAGGAATGAAGGTTGTTATAATAACTTAAATTAGGTTAAGTAATTAATATAAATGAAATAATATTAATATAAATACAACAATTGGACCAATGAAATAAACTTTGAGTCTGATTTTTGATTCCACTAAGTACAATTCATTTTTGTAGATGTCTTCTGATGCATCTAGAGGCAGACATGGAGGCAGACGTGAAGGCTCCTGTGGAGGGAGGAGTAGTGGTCGAGGTAGTGATCCTAGTGGCGTTCGCTCAGTTGATGGGAGCATAGAGATCACATCTAGGGTCATACTCCCAGAGGCAGATCAGTTTGATATCATGGCCGGTTTACATGGCGATGATCAGCCAGCAGAGCCATCCCCACGTATTTCTACGCCTGCGCAGCCCTCTCACGGTGCTTCTCGTGGATCTCGTGCATCTCGTACATCTCGTGCATCTACATCAGCAGATCCTGATTCTGACAGTCCTCTACATCCAGATACACATTGGTATAGTTTTCATTTAGATTCATATTTTATGTATATCAAATTTATATCATATTTTTTTCCTTTTTTTCCTAGCTTATTTCCACGTGTTATTGTTTATTTTTAGGTTTTATCACTGGATGTAGCCCATGGGGCTGTGTTATCCTTTCAGGCGTTCTATGAGGAGTCGTGGATGAACTTTAAGGAGGTCCCCCTTGCTGTACGAGATCGGATATTTGGATATTTGCGGTATTTATGTTTCATTTATATTTTGTATGCTTCTATTTTCATTTAATTTAATTTATCCATCTATCGTATTTAATTTTTTATTTTATAATTTACAAACTTTGTTTACTTAAGATCCTTCCTTGGATGCCAAAGTACGTGCAGCTTGGGAGGAGAAGTTGCAAGACCGTATCCAAGATGACGTCTTCAAGACACGGATGAAGATTATGCAGCAGGAACATGATTGGTACAAGGCTGTTCCATGGATCAGTGAGGATGTTGGCTAACTTTTTATTGAGAGGTTTATCTCTGACCCGAAAATTCAAGAAAGGCCCCATATCAATGCTGCGAATAGAAACAAAGGGAAGGCAAAGCACGCTCAGAGCAGCGCCTCCTCCATCATTGTTGCGAAGAGGATGGTAAAACTTTAAACTTTAGTTATTCAATTTGACCTCAATTATAGTTGTCCAATATATATTGGTTTCCAATTTCAATTAATCTGAATATTAATCTTTTTAGGAGACTAGTTTAAAGAGGAAAGCCACACAGTTTGAGATTTTATGTAGACCCATAAACAGCCGGGTACTCCTAGCATCGTTGGCTGGGAAGTCACTGGCCGACTTTCCCATGGTTGACGAGATGGCTATATAATTTCGGATATGTTTTTGTATTTGTATTTAATTTTATTATTCTAAAATTCTCAAGTTTTTATCATTATAAATGATTTCATTAAAAATATATGATTTATTTTATGAGCGACTCAGCTGGATCCTTGAGTCGCAAGTTGATGAGTCCCTGGATCCGGATGTCTCCCAGCAGCAGCTTGCAGTTGCTACGTCCCAGGCCTATATCGATGTTGTTGGCACGTCGAAGGCGAGGCTATATGGAATTGGCTCAGCTACGAGGCAATTCTATCCGAAGAGCCAGCTCTCTGATATCTCTCGGACGCAATCACAGGCTACATGTGGATCCCGAGTGTTGTTAGAGGAGCATCAGAGCCTGCAGCAAGAGGTCCTCACTCAGCACAGCAGATTACTTTTTTGATGAGGCAGATGGGCACAAATCCCGCTTGCACATCCCAGGTCGAGGCTGGGAGCGATCAGCCATGATTTTTACCTCGTCCGGACGATGATTCATGCCCTCCGGAGCAACTTCATCAACTCTAGCCAGCCATTGATCGCTTATATTTGTATTTATGTTTTTTCCGTATATATTCGGTGGTGGATTCTAATTTGGAACGTAAAAAGTTATGATGTAATAAACAGCTTCATGTTTTCGGTTGGTTTTTTAATTTTTAAATTATTATTTTTTTAAATAATAGAAAATAGAGACGGATTTTCGTTACCAATTTTTTATTTTTATTTTTGAAAAAAGCTAATACTTTGCAACGAAATCCGTAACAAAAATTTAAAAAAATTAAATTATTTTTTACGAACGAATCCATAGCAAAAAAATAAAAAATATAATTCTTCTTTTTTTAAATAATTAAAAAGTAATTGATTAATACAAAAAAAAATTTGCCACCGAATTCCGTCGCAATAGAATTAAAAAAATCAGAAAATTGTCAAAACCAACAGTTTTGGGAAACTAATTCCAAAAACATACAGACGAAATCTTATTCCTCAAAACATATAATTTTTAAAATTTCCCAAAAACTAATTGAAACTGCCTCATTACCGGTTTCACAGCGCTTTTCTTTTTTCCACTATGCGATTGTAATTTCTTATCCATCAACGAATTCATTGAAATTTGCATCAGATCATTAGATTTTGCATCAACGAAATCAATCGAAGAAGTTTCGAATCTTGGATTGACAACAGATCTAGGTCTGGTGATGGATAACAAATTGATTTTCATATGTAGGTTTGGTTTGGTTTCCTGTTCTTTTGTATGTGATTCAGATGAAGGTTTTGATCAATGTTTTCTAAAGATACGAGATCGGTTTCAGATTGGTGGAAACATTGAATTAAACTTGTTTTATTCGATCCGGGATCATGATTATTGTATGCTGAGAAATCAAGAGGATTTCATAACAATGTTTAAGGTCTTGAGTTGCTTTGCTTTGCATTCTGTTAATGTTAATGTTGAATGTAGAAGCAATCAAATGCGATCTGGATCATGCAATCTGGTACGGTATTGTGCAAGTCAAACAGAGCGCCAGTTATGTGGGATAGAGCATCAGTTATGTGGAACAGACCGCCAGTTATGTGGGACATAGCGCCAGCTATTGGAAACAGAGCGCCTTGACAAAACTTCCTTTTTAGGCTCATGTTCGTTGGTGTCTGATGTTTTTGTTGAGCAAGGCGGTTCATGATTTTGGTGAAAGTGTTGTTCCTGAATCATTGCTTGTTTTGGAAGGGGGTCCTTCGACCAATGTGTAACCATCTCTGTGTTCATCGCATTGGTCTAGTCTTATTCAGCATGTTGGACAAACTTTCCCTAGTGGTGTTGAACGGTTTAGGAAATGTCTTGCGTTATATGCGACTGAGGTCGGATTTAAATATACCTTGAAGAGGAATGAGAATGAGAGGGTTTATGCAATTTATTCCATGAAAGAGGATGGCTATGAATGGTTTGTTATGGCTTTCTTGTGTCCTTATAATAAATTCTTTTACATGAGAAAGATGAATAACACTCATACATGTGCATAGCTTTTTTTTCCCGATACATCGGTTAAGGATATTAAGTCCAAATGGCTTGCACAAGCTGTTTTTGACATGGTACGTCATGATCTTCATGTTGATAGCAATCAGGTCTGCAATCATTTTCAATTGATTTATGGTCTGGATTTATCATATAAGAAATCGTGGAATGTCCTTCAAAAGGCGAAAATGATGGTTGGTGGAGATTGCACTGAGTCCTTTGCGAAACTAAAGCTGTATGATGAAACTCTACTAGTTACTAATCCGGGAAGTCGGATTACCTTGGAGTTGGTTGATGGCACTAAACGTTTTTCGAGGCTCCTTGTTGCATTCCATGCGTCCATTGTAGGATTCAATCATTGTAGGCTGTTGCTTTTCCTTGATGACACATTCTTAAAGGGCGATTTCAGTGGAGTCATATTATAAACAACAGGGAAGGATGCTAATAGGGGTATGCATTTTAATACATCTTTTACAAAGCGAACATTTTTTTTTACATATATATCAGGCGCTCTATTTTAATTTCTTATATGGATTCACTTTTTTATTTCATTTTTTCTTTCACAGGACTTTTTTCCTTTGGGTTTTGCTATTGTTGATAAGGAGACGCATGTTAGTTGGCGTTGGTTTCTTATGGAGCTACAACAAATAATTACAGTTGATCATAAGATTAATTTTGTTTGTGATCCTCCAGAAGTTTTTCTTGATCATCCACTCTGTTATTGTCTCCGTCACCTCAAAGATAATCTGAAAGCAAGATACCGAGGAACTAATATGCCATCATCTTACAAGGATTATATTGTTGGCTTCTTTGACAAATGTGCGAAAGCACCGACGATCACTGATTTTTATCGTTCGCTTGCTACATTTCAGAAGAAAGGAGAAAAGTTAACATTGGAGTTCTTGGATTCTTTGATGCTTTATGATAGGTGGGCAATAAGTTTTCCTGTAGGTTGTCGATATGGGGAGATGACAACTAATGCTGCGGAGTCTTTTAATGCTTGGCTTTTAAGCGTAAGGGAGCTTCCTATCACTCTGATGGTGGATCATATTCGTATCAAATTAATGGAGTGGTTCAACAATCGTCGGAAAAAAGCGGATGAATGGAATGGCTTGTTATGCCCTAGCTTATCAGACACTTTGAATGAATTATTCAAGAACTCTCATACTTTCTCAGTGAATAAATCTTCGAAGATGATTTTTGAGGTGATTACGGACCCAACAGCTTCGTTAAATATCAAAGAAAGGACTTGCTCGTGGACAATGGTTTTCCATGCCTTCATGCAGCATGTGTTATTGGAAAGTATTCTTTACCGTTAAAAGACTTGATCGATCCTTATTTTTTGAAGGAAAATTACCGGAGAAGTTATGAGTTACTCATATATCCTATTCTGTCTTCTTTAGTCGATCAAATTGCATTTGAGGTGGCTATTGAAATACTTCCACCATCAGTGGGATGGTTACCTGAAAAGCTCAAAAAACGTTGTATTTTGTCTAGTGGCGATGTGAGAAGGGCTTTGAAGTGATCAAGGTGAAAGAAATTTGTCCATCATAACCGGAAAACTTGTCGTGAGGCTGTACCATGATCGATGCATATGTTTATTTTTCAATTTCTATAACTTTTAAACCATGAATTGTATTTTTTTTAATTAACCATTTTAATATTGTCTTTTGATATTTTCGTTAGAGGCGTTGTGTATTTAAAATAGAGCATTGTGTCTTTTCATGTTTGTGTCAAACTTTTAATAAAACAGAGCGCCTATTGAAATTGTCACAGAGCGACAGAGCGGCTGTTCAAAACACAAAGCGCCTTCTGTATTTGATACAGAGCTCCTTCAAAGAATACATTTCCTTCAAAAAAAAAATTGTATTTTTTCTTTATCAAACATTTGAATGTTGTCTTTTGATTTTTTGTTAGGGGCGTTGTGTACTTGAATGTTGTGTCTTTTCATGTTTCCGTTAAACTTTTAACACAATAGAGCTCCTATTGAAACTGTCAAAGAGCGGCAGAGCGGCAATACAAAACAAAGAGCATCCTTCGTATTGGATACAGAGCTCCTTCAAAGAATACAAACATCAAAAAGGAAAACACAAAATAAGACACATAAGGGCAATCGATTGCATATGTTTCATTGAATTGAGCAATATATAAATCAAATCATTCCCGCATTAGAAAGCAGCACAATAAGATGCAAAAACCGTCACATTGTTTTTAACTGATATCCCTCTATCAAAGTAAATAACATCTTTGCTCTAAACATCCGGATTTCTTCTAGTGTTATGGACTTCGATATTTCTTCCCCGTTTGTCATCATTTCGATCCAATGGCAAACGTGGACACCACAGTCCACATTTTTCTATAGAGGTGCATTTTATTTTTTTATAATCACTTTAGATTTCTCATTTACTTGAGTTCCGACGTCACTCTGTGGTAGGTAACTGTGCACATAATCCACCTACATCATGTTGCAAATATTGTTAACATTTTTCTTTTTTCTTTTTTTGTTAAATTTAAAAAAACAAATAGTTGGACGTCTCTATTCTTACCAGTATTTGAGCATCTCTCCCATACGGTGCTTTTATAGTCTTCGAATTGTGATGAACCCAACTATTATTCTCATTGTTGAACGCTAACAGAGTCCAATGAAAAGCCGTTGAACCCTTTGACGATCCTCCAGTTGAGTTCATCGCGAACAGGTGCCAACGTTGTGTCCTTTGTTCAATCATCTTCTCTTTTATCCATTTTTTTCCTGCCTCTTTATTTTGTTGTGTAACAAAATACAGCATTAAATATAATAGAAGAAGTGAGTTATGTCATACTGAAGTAGAAATATAATCTAATATTCATAATATTAAATAACTTACCCAACAGTCTGTAGTGTAGATCATAATTTGTTCTTTGTATTTTGCTTTTTATAACATCAATGTTACATAAGCGTTGATCGTAGTATTGGACAATGGTCCGTCTTTTGCAATATGATTAACGTCGGCATAATCAACGTATGCATCACCTCTGATCCCGTCATTTGTTATACAAATCATGTCACTGAAATGATAATTACGTAGTTAGTTTAATATCTATTATTTTTTAACAAAAATAAAAACATTTTAAATTTTCTTCAAAGTGGCACGCTGTTATGTTGCAATACTGGCGCTCTACTTTGTTTATAACAAACACTCTGTTTTGTAAAATATATGATTTCATGATGTAAATGCGAAGTATGATTATAATATGCAAAAAGAAGGGAAATAAATGAAATTCATAGCAAGATTATCATTGATTCAAATGCTTACGTAGACGTGGAGGGTTGGTCCTTCATCTTTGCCCATTTGTTCCTTACTTTGTCTGTCAGGGAGCTCTCAACATCCCCTGCACTCTTGCTCCGCTTTGAATCATCATATTCAAAGTTGCTCATCCTTTTCTTTGATCTAGGACCCTTGTCTTTGATGCATTTGATCATCGGCGTCGGTGTACGTCCGGATTTTTTCTTTTTCTTCTCTTCCTCTGCTTGGCCTTGTTGTTCAGATTCATTTTTTAACAGTTGATCATCATCACTGATTTGATAATAATCCTGCTGTTCTTTTGTTTGCATTGTTCTCTACGTGCTCTCGAAATTGGAATAATCTTTTGGTTGTGCAAACCAAATAGAATAATGATTTTGGCTTATATTAACTCTGAAACAACTGCTTGTATTCTGCGGTAATCTTCCTTTCCTTTTCAAGCTCTTCCAACAGCTTTATTTTTTCATCCTCTTTTACAAAGATGATTCCATTTAACCTCTCCTGTTCCGCTATGTCTTTCATTATCAATTCTCCAGATTTCATTAGTTCTTCCCGCAGCAGTTGCTTCACTTCGTCTTCTTTTGACATCAACAACTTCAAGTTTTGATTCCCTTGAATCAGTTCTTCAATTTTCTTTTTTAGTTCTAAAATCTCTTTTGCTACACTGGTTAGATCGTCTCCTTGCATCCCCACTTGACTCATCTTTGTAAGACGTAATGTTTCAAGTTCAGATCTTATTGAGGTTAAATTATCCTCCAAGGTATTGACCTAATGGAATCAAAAAACCCTTTTTAAGAATCTTTGAATAAACCACAGAAATCATTGTAATAAAACAAAGCGCCTTAAGAAACAGTCTGAACAGAGCGCCTATTAAAAAACACAAAACGCCTTAAGAAACAATGTGAATAGAGCGCTTATTAAAAAACACGGAGCGCCTCAGGAAACTTTGTGTTCTCTTTACCTTTTTCAATGCCTTTGACAATTCCAGCTTTGTTTTCTCAATGTTTCCTTCCAAAGCTTTGATCTGAAATTTAAAAAAATGATTAGTACTTTATTTCTGAATTCAAGAGATATTCATTAAAAAATAGAGCGATAGTTTTCCAATTCTTTTTACTACGTTACCTTTTCTTCACCCACTTTAACTTCATCACATTTCTCCTTGTATTTTTCTTCCAAGAATATCACCTAAATAATTCAACACCTCTTAATTTTTGGAATGACCATACTTTTTTGTCTGATTTTATTATACACAGAGTGCCTGAACAAATATCTAGAGCGCCTTGTAATAAAACCCAAAAAATCATACCTTTGCTCCTTCCAAAGTCAGCGCATCCTCTGTATCCTTGTGTTGCTCTTTTTCCAATTCCAAATTTTTTCTTGTTTCCTCAAGCTTTTTTACAAATTTAAATAATATTTGTTTTACAAATTGACTTTTAGAATTTTTCTAAACCAACAATAACGTAAGCATGAGTTTAGTTGTTACTATTTCTCTCAACAACGAAACTTCTTTCTTTTCTTTCACCCATCTCTCTATCAGAGCGAGGTTTTGTTCTTTTGCCTCTGTTAGTTCTTTGTGTAGCAGTTCCATTTTCCCCGGTTTGATATGTTTCATCAACACATCATCAGAGGTAGCTTCTTCATCTTTCTCCTGTATTTCTTCGTCACTCTTTGTTATCTCACTTGAATGTAAATGGCAGCTTCTTGCCATGAACTGAAAATCAGCCACATTGGGCCCTTTTGTTGGTGTTTCATTGCAGGAATCATCGTCATCTGCTTGATCGTCATCTGGCGACATGCCGTACAAAGTCTTTTCCATTTCAATTGGACGTAATCGGTCCAAAATTATCTTAAAAAATTTAAGATCCTATTATTTAATTGTATTATTCCAGACATTAATGATAAATGAAACCATTTAGTATTTTATTTACCTTGTTCACATCAAATTTTTTGAAGGAGGCATCGATGTATTTCGACATATCTCTAAGATTCCACCTGCCCCATCTTGGTATGCTGCAACCTTCATAAACATGTGATGATGGTTCTACGACTTTGGTCCTTTTTAGAAATCAGTACTGACAATTAAAACAATTAACAATCATTATTTAATTGATTATATGTCGATCTAAAAAACAGAGCGCCCATTTAAAACATAGAACGCCAGAGCGCCTGTGTTTTAAATACAGAGCGACTATTTAATTGAGTCCTTTTCAGATATCAGTACTCATAATTAAAATAATTAAACATCATTATTTAATGGATTATATGTTAATCTACAATACAGAAACCCCTATTTGAAACACAGATCGCCAGAAAGAATGACTGTAAAAAATAAGTTTGTACCGTTTGAAATACTTACAAGGATTAGCATTGCACATCCTGTTATTTTTTCTGGAATAGAGCAGTTATCACCTAATGATCCAATCAACTTTTGAAAAAAGTGTGACGTCCACTTGTAATCACGCATTTTATCCATGTCAGCCACAAAATTACAGTAGCTCCAGTTCAACAAAGTTTTTGACGTGCTCACGAACAGTGTGTTCAACATGTAGAGCACCAGGAGTCGTGCTGTGTCCTCGTAATCTGACACTTCTATTTTATGTGAAACTTCAATCAATGCACCTTTGATTTTCTTTGTTGTCAATTTTCTCAATGCTCTACTTCCCGTTTTTCGATCCTTAAAACGCCTATCCAGAAATTCAGAGTCATTGATTGTTCCCATCAACCCGTCCCGATCCATGTCAATATTGCCATCAAGTATTCCAAAAATCAGTTTCATATCCATATCCTCAATAGTGAATATATGGTCATGTAAGGTGAAGGATCTCTTCGTTCTGTTGTAACCTGCCATAATTTGATGTATGCGAAGGTCGCTTTTCCTTGAATTCACAATTGTCACCCTTTCTTCGAGAATCACCTTTATCAGATTCCAAAAGGGGATCTTCATGAAATGCAATCTGTGTTGATCCGTAACTATCATTCCCTCTTTTGGACATGTCAGAATTTTCACCAACGCACCTAAATTACTCATGTACTGTCCTGCCATTGTTCCTGTTCCACATTTGATAATAATGTCAAGTTTATAAACAGTGTGCATCTATATTTTTAAAAGTAATATAACGGAACGCCTGTTTATTTTTAAAGAGAGTGCCTTTTGAAATTTTAGAGTGCCATTTGAAATTAAACAGAGTCCCTGTTTAATATTAAATAGACCGCTTGTTTAAAATAAAAAGAACGCCTATTTAAAAATGAACAGAGCGTCTCTTTATTCTTAAACAGAGCATCTGTTTATTCTTAAACAGAACGTCTGTTTATTGTTAAACGATGTGAATTTATATTTCAAATCCTAACAAATAATAATATATCGCAACCACACAATAATAAACATACCTTTTGGAATCCAAAAAAAAAAATTAATTTATTGAATGCATTGCATGCAGTCAAAAATCTATGAGAAAATGATTCGAACAAAACTCATGAATTTCAGAGCGCCCTTAGTAAGCTATTCATCAAATTATCAAATTGATAGTTAAAATCATACCTTTTGAAATTATTCTCGCAGCAAATTTGCAGAGCGTCTCTAACCAAATTGAAATTGAATTCGCGGATTATGAGGTCGAAATTGTTCTGTGAAATTGTTCAGAGAGAATAGGAGGTCAAAATTGACAGGTAGAATGAATTTGCATAGCGTCGTGCGAGATGGTGAGGCAGAATAGAGAGCGCCGTGGGTTTTGACAGGTCGAAGTCGTGCGCGTGAGTTTTGGACTCCAATTATATGGTTTTGGAATTAAGATTCCGTTTGTATTCTTTTGATATTTTTTTCTTTTTCTTTTTTCTTTTTTTTTTTGTAGATTTAGATAAAAAACCCTAAAAAATTAATTAATTTTTGATTTTTTTTTTTGTTACAGAAAAAGTCAAATCGTCATCAATAGGCCTAGGTTGCGATGGATCCGTAACAAAATAACTATTTTGCGTCAAGTA
This sequence comes from Drosera spatulata, assembly GCA_035668315.1. Lineage (NCBI taxonomy): Eukaryota > Viridiplantae > Streptophyta > Magnoliopsida > Caryophyllales > Droseraceae > Drosera > Drosera spatulata. The sequence goes on from JAOVYX010002232.1 coordinate 101,802, forward strand.
CTTTTGCGACGGAAGAATCCGTCGGAAATTATCTTTGGGACGAAAAATATATGTTTTGCTACGGATTTTTTCATCGCAATCATTGACAGTTTTTAATAATAATCTTCGTCGCGGTGGCTGGTGATGACGACTACAACGAGGACTTGAGGTGAATTGAAGAGGGAGTGTGAGAAGGAGGAGAGTGGGGGAGGAAGGATAGAGAGAGAGTGGGAAGCGAAACCGTGAGTGTGGGTAGAGGAGGAGGATTAGCGAGTACCATTGTAGTTTTTCTAAAAAGAAATCCGTGTGTAAATTTTTTAGGATTATTTTTAATTTTGTAGTTTCAAGTAATTTGATGTAATAAAAGCAACTATCTAAACAGTTCGGCATTAAAACTCTTTAATATTTTAGATTTTCATTGTAATATAAAAATAGATATATATAGCCGTTAATTTTATTGTTTACATACAAAATGTTAAATATAAAATAATATATTTATTTGGGTTAAAGAATAGTTATCAACAATGTTATCAATGGCCATTATGGATCACCTTGGAACAAGAAGGTTGACTCAGTTCAAGGTTCTTAACTCAGTTATGTGATTGAGAAAATAGACGTCGGGAGGGTTTATTTCTCTTGTGAGTTTGACCCGACTTAAAATCAGATTTTAATAGTTAGAGAGCCTGATTTAGGGGGAGATTAACAGGACAAAACCCAACCAAAAGAAAGAAAGGAAGAAGAAAATGCCTACTTTGGGCGTGTATGATTTAGAGAGATGCCTGGCACCTTAGAAATATGAGACATGCCCGTCGACTTTTGTATTGAGTCACATCGGATGTTTTTTCTTTTTATTCATAAAATCAATCTAGATTGGAAATAAACTTGTTTGTCAGATTAATTTGAGAGAATTTTTTTATTTTATTTTAATTTTTTTTTAAAAAAAACTCCGATTAACCAACAATGCACTTTATCTGTGTCTATGCACCATGCACTTCTACACTGGAATCTTCTTTTAAAGGTGACAACAATCAAAAGCAGACGAGATACAGGAAGGCATTGTGCCTTTCTACATCACTCATCATTTCATTTCTGCCCCAACTTCCTCTGCTAATTCAAACTCTTGCAAAACTAAAATAAATTTCACAGAGACAGTCAACTCAACTTAATAGGTTGTAAGTATGACATTAATCCACACTACATCACCATGAATCAATCACGAGTGACAAACATATGCAAGCACCATTCTGCATACAACTATGAGCTGGATTCATATCTCAATTCAAAACGAAAGACCGATTCATTGTTTACACACGACTTTCTTTTCTACTCAGGAATAATATGAAAATTCATACACCAGTCTAGGTTCTTAATTTCGAAATTCAAATCTTTTGAATGAAATAATCTTATCTTGAGAGAGTTAAATTCCGCATAATCTTGCAATGAGTTGAACGATGATTACCCACATCGACTATGATGAAAAATAAAAGTAACTTATATGTTTAAACAATCCATTACATAATACAATTCACAAGTATATGATGTTGAGCTGAATATTGGTTTGGGTTTATCCCTTCGGGCTCTCGCCCTACACACAAGAGAGGGAAAAGAAGAAAAAGAAAACTTCCGGACAAAAAGGCTGAGAGTAGCAAAAGCCATCCTTCTTTTAGGGGGGTGGGTGATTCATCAAACTTGCCTTTCCATATTTTGATAATCGAATTTGAACCAACCCTTTACCTAAACAAAGCAGCCAAAGCAAAAAAGAATGAACCCAACGAAATCATAACATAATCATCAAACCAAACAGCTCAAATTTCCATTTCCAAGCTTCTGTTGGTGGGGTATCATTTCACAAAAACTAACTAAACAAATCATATAGTGGCATTGATGTTCCCACTTTGTTTCTCTCCTTGTTCATATTATGCATGAGACATATTAGAATAATTAAGCTACCATAGCAGAAAAATATCCAAGTAGTTGTATTTAATTTGATCCATTATTGGATTTCATAGCTCATAAACTCATAAAGATAATTGTGTGCAACAAATATCGACTGCTGAACACGAGCACATATTTTTTGTTCTAAGTGCGCTCTAGGCACCAAGCTAATGGAATATGGTACATATGCACACACAAAGAGGCAAATATGAACAACAAACGGTCGGTTTGTTTGACATAGGGATCCATGGCCCTATCTTAAATTATCAAGAGTGCGTTTTTAATATTGTTACGTTACACACATTGATCACATAAGAAACCATATTGTGGTTATGAGTCAAAAGACTCTTCCATCCATTATATTAATCTTTTGGAATTAAACTCTCATCTTGAATTTAAATCTTAATATTTGGGTCTCTCAATGAGAGATTGAATGTAATGGAAGGGAGAAAGGGGGTTACGTGGTGCTCCATGTGGTCCAGAAAACCTTGTAATAGATTATTCGACAAGTGACTCTTCATCCTATCAAGCTACTTTATAATTTCTATCAAAAATTCCTTGTTATAGTGACTATCCTTGGAGGAAAAGGTCCATACAGGAAGATTACAAAACACAGTTACAAGGCATTGAAACTATTTTGCAAATATATGTGTAAATACGCATCGTTTTCTTAATCAAAGTTGCTTGTTTGTTTTAATTTTATTGTTAGTTTTTATCGTTTTAGTTTTTTTATTATTTAGAGCGTTGATGCTGCTGTATTTCGTGTTTTCATTACAGATATGAAGAGTTTTAAGTGTTTCTGATAGTGAATTGTTTATGAAAAGTTTCGTAACTGTTTTCTAAAATTGCTTGATGATTATAGAGAATTTAGGACGTATTTATAAATTAAAACAACGAAATATACCGATTTGCTGAAAAACACGGCCTCATATGTTGTGTTTTAATATAGTGTGTAGTGTTCACACACATCAACCACATAAAAAAAAAACACTAGTTCTCCATGGTAGATGTTGTAGGACACATGGTGGTCACTTTAGCTAATCTCTTCTCCCCACAAATTCAGCAAAGAGGCAAAAACCACATCCAACATAACATCTCTTTTCTCTCTCTCTCATTCACATGCTGCTATATTTCTCGTCTCCTTTTTGGCACCTTTTTCACCCTTCCTAGCAAAACCACCAAAACAAAACAAGACACTTCACTTTCTTGCTCAAAATTTTTCCCTTGTCATCACGCCATGAGCTAAAAGGAGTGGAAAACAACAACAACAAAGCAAATGCATTGTTTGAAATGGCAAAGGTGGATTATAATGGTGAAGGTATACAGGCAGCCATTGCCAAGGGAGTTGAGCTCAGGGCACTCCATGCTGCACTTATGACGCAGGGCAGCATCCCGGCGGCCGCGGCAGGGAACCCGGTGAGATTGGTGTCGTCATCTCCTGTTGGTGGTGGTCGGCCGAATGCTGTGTATTCTGCTCAGAGTTATCCTGTTTTCACTCCTGTAAGTTCTCTCAGATTGCCGTCAATTGTAATCTTCTCTGTTCCTAGCTTCATTGATTGTTTGGATATTTATTGCATATATCATTTGGGTTTATGGGGAAGATCGGAATTGATGGAAAACAGATACTGATACAGACCGGAACTAATTCAATGTGCTTGAAGAACCAATCCTTGCATTCTGCATATGGGTAACTTTGAAAAAAAGCAAGTAAACTACTATTTTGAATATGGGTAGCTATGGAAACCAACCCAATATGTTTGCAGAACCAATAGCTACAGTAATTAACATGTTTTACCGATATTTAATAAAGAATTTACAAACGACTATATGTTGTGACCATAGAAGTGCCTTATGTCTCTTTTGCTAGCAGAATAGAGCGGAGAAGGAGATAATTGCCACGAACAGGTAGGATAATGTGAAATAACAGCATTGAGAGCATCGAGGGAATGTTGTCATTGCTGTTTCACACGGATAGGAGTGGGACAGATATGCTAAATAACATAGAAGAAATTATCATGGAGCCGGTAACGAAGTGGTTGAGTGGTGATGTATTTTGATTAATTAATCTTATATCCACTGTCTCCATCATCTATCATCCACTACAATTATCTAACTCAAAACTGGTAGGATGGAGAGGCCAAAAGATGTGGCTTGGCCACTTAAAATCAATATAACTATAAAAGTTATAAAGGCATATGGAAACATTAAGCTAGTCTCTTTCCCTTTCCAAAACTTGGAACTAGTATTTATTACATGAACTCTCTTCCTAAGCATGCTTGGATCGACACAATGTACACCAAACCATTAAGGCAAAACCAATATGATGCTCTTCGTTGCAATGAAATTTGTGTTCGACGACTACTCGGTCATCATGCCACCAGCTTTCTTGGCCATACAACGCTCAAAGGCTTCAGCCTCCATACAGTCTTATGCAGCGAATTTTTTTGTAAACAGTCCCATGGGACTGGTCACTTCGACGGAGTAGTTAGGGGCACGGTTCTTCCGAAGTAAACAGGGCTCTTTTCTCAAGTTTCTTAGGGAGAGTTACCTCGCACCCCTAAAATTGCGTAATTGTTATTTGGAAACGAGTTTTTGTTATTTGGAAACTACGAGTAAAGCGCTTAGGCAACAGGATTTTCGGCTACAGGCTTTTAGGATTGATGGATTGACGTATGTTCTGAATTGAAGTGTTCCCACAATGCACTTCAACTGACTCATGACTCTATGTTAGACTTATGAGGATGAACCTCTGCCAAGATACCAGCAACTTCAACTAGAAACCCAAACATTACCAGACTGGAAAGACTATGGGCTAGGAGAAAGCAGCCAAGAATCAGCTGTCAAGATTGATTACGAGGGAGAGAATGCATCTTCAAGGAAAGCATTGCCTCCTTGTTCGATCAATTCAGAACCCCACTTCTCATGGAAAGAAGAGGCTAAGTCGGCCCTAGCCTCCTATAATAACCAAACAACTGCTCTTCAGAGTTCACCTACAACCGATGCCCTGAACTCAAGAAGGAGAAGGAACAGCCTGGGAGACACCAAATCTACCAGCATCTGTAAGTGAACTAACTCTCCAAAAGTTACGAGGTATCAAACTTTTCTTACAAACATGCTATGTTTATGAGCTTTTTTTTTTTTTTTTTTTTTTTATATTGTCATGTGGTCAACAATGCCCGGCCTAGCAAGAACCGGGGAATAATCTTTTCATGGTTACCTCGACTGAAGAAAAAGGATAAGAGTGAGAACTCGCCGGCCCGGACAGAAGCAGAGGAAGTCTCTCAAGTGCTAAAAAACATGGGAATTACTTCCATTGAAATGCTGAAGAAAGAACTGATAGAAGCAGTTCAGAAGAAGGATGCGGCCTTAAAAGAAGTCGTGCAAATGAAAACCTCATTTGAAGATTTAAACCAGAAGCTGGATAGCTTGGAGGATTACTGCGAAGAACTCAAAAGAGCTCTGAGGGAAGCGCTTCAACCAGAAAGGCCACGAACTAGTATCCCAAAGGGTGCGATACAGAATAATGGAAGCAGAGATGGGGATAATTCTATGATGCCGGTCAGCGACCAAGGGATGGTAGAACTGTTCTTGCAAGTTATATCAGAGTCTAGACTGTCACTGAAGTATTTCAGCAAAGCACTCATAGCCCAAATTGACAAAGAAGATGTCTGTGTGGTCGAAAGCATAAACCTACTTCTCCACCCCCATAAGTTCTCACCGAATGCAAAATACTCGAAAGCCGTTCTATACCATATGGAAGCCATCATCAACCAACAACTATACCAAGACTTTGAGAACTGTGTTTTCCAGAGAAATGGGTCGGCGAAGCTGCTTGACCCTAAACTAGACCGCCAGGCTCAATTTTCATCTTTCGTTGCTCTAAGGAACCTAAGTTGGACCCAAGTACTTAAGAAAGGGACCAAATACTACAGCGAAGAATTCAGCAAGTTCTGTGATCAGAAAATGAGCTGCATAATCGCGGCTTTGAACTGGACCAAGAAATGGCCTGAGCAACTGCTGCAGTCCTTCTTTGTGGCAGCGAAGTGCATTTGGCTGCTGCATTTGCTCGCTTTCTCATTCTATCCGCCGTTGATGATCCAAAGAGTCGAAGAGAATAGGTTGTTCGATGGCCAGTACATGGAAGATGTGTTTGCGGGTAAAGAGAAGCCTCAAAGCCCAAGGAGGGTCAGGGTGATGGTCATGCCCGGCTTCTATGTTCAGGATAAAGTTTTGAGATGCAGGGTTCTTTGCAAGTAAAAAAAATGTACAAAAGACGATTTCACTAAATTTCTTATGTTTTGTTTGTCAATGTGTGAATTAAGTGTTGGTCAGCTTACATTTCAGAATTGTATGAGGGATAAGCTGTTCAGTAGGCCGATTCAGTAGCTTGGACATCGAACCAAGGAGAAGTTCTTGTGTGGTCAACGGACATACTAGGGGATTCGTATGACCGGGGCATACTATCCAGGGAAATTTCCAACATTTTGCCCAGGATATGCATTTTGTTATTACAGTTTTACTATAAAGCGTTAACAGTCCAGACTTTCCAAAAAATAATTAAATGGATACTCAGCAACCGAAAGAAATACAGAAGGCACACTACGAACAGAATTTCACTTAACATGGTTGTATTTCAGCAATAGTTTCACTTAACAGAGTTCTACGCTTCCTAGTTCTCAACACACACACACAAAAGCGTATAATTCTATCACTGATTAGCAAGATATCAGCAACCGGGCAATGTGAGAATGCAATGTATTACAGATAACCATCTTCACCAGCGGTTCCTGGCCCCTACAATGCTAACCCGAACCCAAAAATGAAAGCTACAAAAGTACTTATCATTGTGCAGTTGAATGGTCAGAAGTATTCCACCAAAAGCTGACGGAGAAGCTTGGAGTAAGAGAACGCACATAGTGCCACCATTTAGGCGGAATGTAAATCATTTCGCCTTCATCCAATATGCAGTCCCAAAATTCCATGTCTTTCACTTTGGGAAATGCCTCCTCGTCTATGTTATCTAGATCAACCTTAGAACAAAGGTATACCCTCAGCACGAAGAAAATAAAGACGAAATTATGCAGCAAGAAAGCGGAATGTATATTTGTAGTCACTTATCCGATCACTCACTTGGCTTGAGTTGTGTAGCATTGTTTCTTCGTGTGGATAAAGCTCTTCAGACAAAGAAGCGGGATAGAGACGGATATACTTCTTACCAACAACCTGATAGAAGCACAAAAAGTTACGATGAAGCAACATTGCCATAACCATATTGCACTTGAAAGACAAAACTGATACAACCACGTATTCAAAACGCATACTTGACTCTACTAAGCCTTGATATTTCATACTTTCTATAGTTTCTCTCCTATCCTCTAACTTCGCAACTTTTTAATTCACCTCATTCATTTTTCTTAACCCTTTCTCCAAAAAATTCTCCCATAACTTCATGATTTGGTTGTCAGGCATGAATTCATCCGTAGACAAGCAGCTCTCGAAGGGAAAACGCTTGATACCTGAGCAAGGATATTGTGATGAGGATCATGGTGCAATGGC
>JAOVYX010002233.1:0-71464 GCA_035668315.1 Drosera spatulata
CACACCACCATCAAACACCGGATCGATCAATCCATGGCGACGCGGAGCGAGCGGTTCTCGGCGGACTGGGTGATGGCAGGGACGGCGGCGCCGCCGATCGAGAGAGTGAAACTGTTGTTGCAGAACCAAGGCGAGCTTATCAGGTCCGGCCATCTTCGGCAACCCTACACCGGCGTCGTCGACTGTTTCAGGCGGATTTTGAAGGAAGAAGGCTTATTCTCTTTCTGGAGAGGGAATCAGGCCAATGTCATACGGTACTTCCCCACTCAGGTATGCAATCAGCGATCAATCGATGATGAATTGGATCAATGCTTTTTTGGTTGGAGTCGAAATAAGGAATGTGTTTGATGTTGTTGTTGGCTTGACCGTTGAGAGGGCGAGTTGGATGGAATGTGATGGAGATATGATGTGATTAGCGTTTGGAAGAAAATGGAATGGTTCGGATGATGCGGTGAATGAAGCTGTTGATGATGAATAAGTAGGGTTACGATATTTTGGTAGGAGGCGAATTATTGTTCATTAGGAGTTAGGAACTTAGGATTCCGTAGTTGAGCGCTTTGCGGTAAGCGGAACACTACGTTTCATGGTCATTAAAAATTGTACTTCAGTGTGTTGTTCTCATTATGCAGAATGCCACTGGGATTAGAGCAATAGAGCGTCGCGTAACTATAGTTGGTTAGGAGTAATCAAGGTGATTTACCGCCACTAATGACTTCTGCAGGCTTTCAACTTCGCATTCAGGGGTTACTTCAAGAGCCTCTTTGGACATTCGAAGGAGAGAGACGGATATGTGAAGTGGTTTGTTAGAAATGTCGCTTCAGGAAGTGCTGCTGGTGCAACGACTTTGTTATTCCTGTATCACTTGGATTATGCACGCACGTGACTGGGTACTGATTCAAGGGATAGGACCAGCAACAGAGGATGTCAGTTCAAGGGGCTTCTTGATGTATATGCAAAGACTATTTCCACTGATGGAATCAAAGGGCTGTACCAAGGATTCGGGGTTTCACTTGTTGGGATAACTCTGTACAGGGGTATGTACTTTGGGATCTATGACACCATGAAACCTGTTGTGTTATTTGGGCCATTTGAGGTTAGCGCTTTTACTCTTACTGGCACATGCCTCAAGTGTCTCTACTTTGTTAAATTCCGCATTTCATTGTTACTCATGTCCTCTTGGACTTGATTCCCTTAGTTGGTACAGACAAAAGCTTCAGATAATTCCAGTTAAGTTTGGTATAGGGTTCGAGTTTAGCTGGCCAAGTAATTTTGAGGGAATTCTCGTAATTTCCAAGTTGATCCCTTATTCCTTCTAGCTGCATATGCTCTTTTATATACATTCATCTTGCTCGCTGTCTGAATCTCTCCTCTGTTCAGTTCTGTTGATCAGCTTTGCTTCCACAAAATTTTATGTTTCAGGATAAATTCTTTGCTAGTTTCCTGCTGGGATGGTGTGTAACAACCGTCTCCGGTGTATGTGCCTATCCATTTGACACCCTACGAAGAAGGATAATGCTTACATCAGGACAGCCTTTCAAGTATCGTAGCTCAATTCATGCATTGCGGGAGATAATCCAGCATGAAGGTTTCCAAGGCCTGTTTCGTGGGGTGACGGCTAATATTCTTTTAGGCGTAGCAGGCGCTGGAGTGCTTGCTGGTTATGATAAGTTGCAACGAATTGCTTACAGACATGGATATGTTGCTGAGCCTTATCATAAAGTCCTAAAATGAACACTTGCTGTTCTGTCCTGTTATTAGTGTATTTGGTCATTGATTATAAAGAATAGGAAAATGGAATAGGAAGAAAGAGAAATTCATTTCGTTGATGCATGAAAAAGTTCAAGTGCATCACCATGTCTACTATTTGTACAGTTGGCATTATGCCTATGAAGCAAAATCTGTTTACACAGGTTGTTCATGCGTTATTTATTTATCTTTTTAAACAACTTTTTCCCGAAATTTCATGTAGTGCTGTTGTTGTAGAAATCATATTTGCAGTTGAAAAATCCATGACGTGGCAACTGGCAACTAGAGCTCTGAAGCCATAAATAGCAACACACCTGTGTGGAGAGGTTTGTATTAGTTTATCAATAGTGGTCTTTGGTGCGACCTGCCTAATTTCCTGAAGTAACATTATGGAAATGTATTTGATCTATTATTATTTCTCGTTCGTAAACTAAGTCATAAAGCACTATTTATCAACATATTTATAATCGGTGATTAGTGTTTGATCTAACAGTAAGTATTTATAACAAAATTGTTCAATCATGCTTTTTTCTGTCACCAAAGTTATATTCTTAGTGACCTCATTTCATGTTAATCATTCAACATGATGGCAGATAGATCTTATTTTCTGAATTGCTAGAGAATCTACTCTGTTTCTTATCTAATTTGCTTTTACTCTGCTGTCTATGTGATTTTCCAAGTTATCTGTTATAGTAGATCAGCAGTCATGCATAAATCTGGGGGCACGGATGCATACTTCTTGCTGCATATCAGGTCGCAGATCTTTCTATATGGCTATCCATGGTAAGAAACTCTTGTTTCTTCGCATAACGTTTATATTTGAGACTCCATGGCTTGAAGCACTTGGTTGTCTGGGAAGATAGCTGACTCTGATTCTCTTTTGGCCGGATATTCACAAGCCTTAGACTCTTGTTCTGTAAACATCTCCAACTTTTTTGTCCTTGAATTTTTGCAAGCTTGTTACTGGTATAAAGAAGAGATGATGTATGAAACCTTGTATTCTCTGGTTTGCTATGCGAGTTTATCTAATCAGGGTCGGAGGGTAAGTTGTGATCTCCAGCATCGTTAGCCTATGGAGGGATGGAGCCATAATCAGTTTAACCTATCGCATCTGATCAGGTATGACCTTTTGACAGGTAATTTGATTAATTCAGGGTGTATTTATTTTAAAAACAAATCCCGAGAAATTGAGACAACCTTGATGGCTGCTCTCAACTTTACCAGCCCTAGCTACTATTGGTCCTTGGGGCCATTTAGGGAGTCGTTACGGCAAACTAGAAGACTGGCTTTTTTGAGTCTGTTAAGCATTGTTATGACTGTTACTTGTAGATGCAAGGTTCTTCTGAAATGCTGTTAATTTGCTGGCTTACCTTGTCGAACGATGGCTGATTGGCAATTAGTTGGTCTGGTGAGATTGCTTCAGAGGATTTGAGGAACTCTGACATGGTCTTTCAATTCCAAGGTAACAGTTTCTTGTGTACTGAATTTTGAAGAGTATCTTTTAGCTACTTACTATTTGGATATTGGACTGAATAATTTATTCGTATTTGTTATTCAGTTTTGATTTCATAGCATGAACAATTGTGATACCTATCAATACCAAATCCTTCCATTTGATAAATATACATACTTACCCTTACCCTTACCCTTACCATTACCATTACCATCTGATCACATTACAGCTGTTGTTTTAGAGAACAAGCTGACCACAACTTGAACACACGCATTTTCACCTCTATGGCTAGTCTGCCTTAACCTTTACGTATTGCATCTTATGTTCCATGTCATCTTCACTACGAAGGCGGATCTGGAGCTGATGCAGGAGTAGGCATCACAGATGTATCAGAGCTCTTGCTGCATTGGCCTATTTTGCCGGCAAGTATACCTAAACTCTTCACCGATTCCTTTGCAATCCGCAGTTTAACGTCCCGTCTTTTTGGTGTAAGTCTATGCTGTTTAGGCTCGGTCGGAATGGGCTTTCCAGGAGAAGACATATTAGTTGCTTGAAAGTGAACTCTCTTAAAGTTTTTTCTTTCTTTGTTTTTTTGGCAATGAAGCAGGAAGAGCAGAGTTGGTGGTGTGTTTTGGTGATTGAATGATGGGAAGAATGTGATGGGTGATTTATAGCTATTGAGTTTAGACAAAAGGCATGATGAGGCCTTGGATTGAAGAAAATTTGATACTGCGGCCAGTCAGCAGCATCGCAATCATACAATACGCTAGCAACCAAGTGAGGAGACAATACTGGGACATTACAACGTGTTGACTAGCTATTGTCGAAGAGGTTTAATGCGATTTATGAAAAGCGGGCATAGAGATTCCTTATCGAAGGAGTAGAAGTTTTATTTTTGGGTGAATTCTTGAAAACTATAAAAAACTATAAAAAAACACGGGAAAATAATTCTCATCCACTACAATTTGAATTTGTCCCAACTCAGCCCAAACACGACATCACTTTGCTCATCGGATTTACCCTCTTCGTCACCTTTCTCCACCTCCACAGCCCATCACTTGCCGTCGTCGCCACCGCAAGCCCATCGGATTTATCCTTCTCGTCACCTTGTTTCATCTTCTCAGCCCACCACACATCAAATATGAAAGTCGTAGGAAAAAAATACAAGGATCTCCAAACTCACAAACAATCGCACACTGAGAGCATATGAACAGAAAGATCTTTGTATAAGGATCTGCAAACTCATAAACACTCAGCAAATTGAATCCTTGATACACCTGAAGCATATGAACAACAAGCCCATAAGAATGACACCTGTAAGACGTTCGATGAAATGCCACAAAAAAATAGAGCATCGATTCAAACGGAAATAAGACGTCAGGTCATGGAACAACATGACACAAATCGGGGATAAAAAAAAACACGTTTCGATTTGTTTACGTGATAAAAAACTCAAACGTATTTTTTACATAACACAGACGCACTGTTTCATTCAAACAGTGCGTCTGTGTTAACCAAAATGGAAAACCACAAAAGATCAAGAAAAACACAAAATTATAACATGATATCCATACAATTGAAAACATTATTATATAGTACCCAACATAAATTTTTTAATAAAAAAAACACACTGACGCATCGTTTCATTGAAGAAATGAAACAGTGCGTCTGTTATTTAAAAAAACAAAAAAAAGTAAATCACAAAAATCAATCAAACCCAACCATAAAACTAAATTACTATAACCCAAACAAATAGATTAAAGTCTTCAATAACTGTAAACGATCAAGGAGTAGTGATTTGCTAGTTATGGTTTCCTAAAAGGTCAAAACCCAACATCCAATGAAAAAATTGAAATCGTCACTCGAATTCAATTTCACTCATCAATCGTGAACGCCACACTGTTTCAACAACAAAATCCAATAATAAAAAATATAAAATTGATGAATTAGGGTTTTTTATTCGAACTCTGTAAAGAAAATTGCAATCTTTTGATAAAAAGCTAACTGCATGCATAAATTCAAGTGAATTGATTCAAACGTTCATTGACAAACTAAAAAAAACATGTTTCGTTTTATTTACATGATTAAAATATTCAGACGTACTGTTTACATAATATAGACGCACTATTTCATTCAAACAGGACGTCGGTTTTATTCAAACAGTGCGTCTGTTGGTTTTTTTCAAAAAAATCGCAAGATTAACGAATGCTTAAACACAAATTTATAACATGATATCAATTGAATTGAAAAAAAAATCCTTATTTAGTAAACATGTTTTTTCTTCTAAAAAAAAGATCCAAAGAATGTAGAATTATTCAGGCGTCCTGTTTCGTTACATTGCATCAATTCAAATCCAACAAATCCAAAAACCAAAATGAAAAACCACAAAAAATAACAAAAACAAAATTTTATAACTTGATATCTTATAAAATTGAAAATATTATCACATGGTACCCAACATGAATTATTTTATGAAAAAAATAAAATAAACACTGACGCACTGTTTCATTGAATTGATGCACTGTTTCAAATAGGACGTCAGAACAAAACAAAATAGTGTAGCAGTTCAAATGCAACAAATCCAAAAACCACAAAAAATCAATTAAAACAAAAATTTATAACATGATATTCATAAAATTGAAAATATTATTACATAGTACTTAACATGATTTTTTATTTTTTGTTTTAAAATAAAACAGTGTGTCAATTCAAATCCAACGAATCAAGAACCTAGAAAAAAACAACAAAAACAAAAAATCAATCAAACTTATTCCTAAAACTAAATTACTCTAACCCAAACAAGTAAATTAGAGTCTTCAATCAGTGAAAACGATCAAGAAACAATGATTTTGTTGTTATGGTTTTCAAAACGATTGAATCGAATTTTAGATGAAATTGAAAGATTTGAGATATTTTGTGGATGAAAATTGATTGATTTGTGTATGTAATATCAAATGGGAGTGATTAGAAATAAATTTGATGAGTTTTGGTTGAGATTTGATGAATTGAAGAATTTTTGATTGTGCCGATGGCTGTTTGTTTTTAAAAAAATACAAATTATATCAAATAAAAATTATTTTTTCGGATTGTATGTTTTGGGTAATATTTTGAAAAAGTTGTATCTTAGGGGAATCTTTTTTATTTTTTATTTTATTTGTTTTTTGGAAACATCTGAGGAGTATAAGATTAGTTAATGCATATGATCTAAATATTGTACTGTGGATCGTTGGTTCAAGGATTAGCAAATGTGGCCCATGATTTCTCCTTAAATGATGGTTTTTTGAACGTAAAAGTGGTCCATGATCAATCCAAGGGTATCTCTCTCTCTCTCTCATGGAGATTTTGTGTTTTCCCATGTTCTGTAAATTGTTTAAAAATATTACAAACAAATAAAGGTCAAAGAGTAGTGCTCCATGATAAGATTAGCTAATGCATATGATCTAAATATTGTGCTGTGGATCGTTGGTTCAAGGATTAGCAAATGTGGCCCATGATTTCTCCTTAAATGATGGTTTTTTGAACGTAAAAGTGGTCCATGATCAATCCAAGAGCATCTCTCTCTCTTGGAGATTTGTGTTTTGCCATATTTTATAAATTGTATAGAAATGTTACAAACAAATAAAGGTCAAAGAGTAGTGCTCAACTTCAAAGGGTATGTTTATTTGAAGGATTTAACGAGTGGGATATGATCAATAGTCTTTTCTTGTTACTTATCCCGTATTTGTTTTAATGAGGTCAAAGAGTTGTTCCAATTATGCGGAACCCCAGTGGGATTAGAGCGTAACTATAGTTGGTTAGGACTAATAAAGGTGATTTACCGCCACTTGTGATTTCTGCAGGCTTTCAACTTTGCATTCAGGGGTTATTTCAAGAGCCTTTTTGGACGTTCGAAGGAGAGAGACGGATATGTGCAGTGGTTTGTTGGAAATCTCGCTTCAGTAAGTGCTGCTGGAGCAACTACTTTGTTGTCCTGTATCACTTTGATTATGCACGTAGTCAGCTTGGTACTGAATCAAGGGATAGGAGTCATAGAACCAATGGAATCCAAAGGGCTCCTTGATGTATATGCAAATACAATTTCCAGTGACGGGATCATTGGGCTGTGCCGAGGATTCGGGGTTTCACTTGTGGGGATCTATGACAGCATGAAACCTGTTGTGTTAGTGGGGCCATTTAAGGTTAGTGCTTTTACTCTCATAGGCACATGCCACAAGTGTCTCTAATTTGTTATATTCTGCATTTCATCCTCACTCTCACAGGCTCTCAGTTGCCGCATACAGAAGCTTAAGATTTAATCCGATAAGATTGAAAAGATCAAAGTGACAACCGGTCCGCCACACACTTTCAATATTCAACATTGGCTGTCGGAGCCCATTCTCATTGCCAGCGTGTGGATAATTGGTGTATTCAACCAACCAATCCCAACCCTCAAAAATCAAATCCCCCAAACCAAACCCCCTCCTCACCAAAATCCCCTCACCCCTCCTCTCTCACCCACAATTCCCCCAGCCACACACAATTTTCTATTCTTTTGCTCGTTCTTACCTTCTCGTACTCACTCATGTTGCCTATAAGCCAAGCCTGTTGCCAACAAAATGTTCTATGGTGAACTAGGCAATAAGTTTCTTCTGTTGCTTGTTGATGATCCATTGACAACATTCTGTTGCATTCACTATCCTTTAGTACAAGTTGGGCTTGGGTTTGCATATTGTTAAGGTGTGGCTGTGTGCTTGGCATGAATTCGATAAAGAGAGTGTGAATTTCTTTGTAAATCCAAGTTGATATTTCTTATGGTTATTCTATGTTCAAATATTCACATTTTTGGGGGTTATATTACAGGTTCACGATCAGATACATGCTGCTGGTTATTATGTGGGCATTGACACCAGTGACAAAACAGTCGATAAAAAGGTAAGCTCTCATTTATTCTTACGGGCCAGTGAAGTTATAACTGTACATGAATGTCTCTCTTTGACTAACTTGGTTGACTATGTGTTTGTGCACTCTCTTAAAAACTTTAATGGCGGTTGAAAACCACCTTAACTCAGAATAAAAGGAACTCATAGAGGACCAGAATCACCCAAGAAACACGAAAAAGTTAAGGAAGACGGGAAAATGAGGAAATAAGGGGGGTTAAATGACTGATGATATAATCTGATATGAGTTGATTTGATATTATTTATGCCTAGATTCTTGTGGTGTTCAAAAGGGAATGATGAAATGACTTGAGAAATATAAGATGTGACATTTCGTTGTTTTGAGTTTCGTATTTTACATTGTTCTTGTTTTTTTTTTTTTTTTGTGTGTGTGTGTGTGTTTTCTTTTTCTTAGAGACAGTTTGGTTTGGAAAAATTTGAAAGTTAGGTGTACGGAGGAGCATACGTTGGGGAGGCTCATAATATTCTAGTCGGGATGAGTATGCTCTTCTATATACGTTTAGAGTCCACCCTGTTATATGTCTAAATCTCTCCACTGTCTAGTTCTGTTGATCAGCTTTGCGTCGGCAATTTTTTTTTCTTTTCTTTTTTCAGGATGAATTCTTAGCTAGTTTCCTGCTGGGATGGTGTGTAACAACCGTTTCTGGTGTAACTGCCTATTCATTTGACACCCTAGGAAGGATGATGCTTAGATCGGGACAGCCTTTCAAGTATTGTAACTCTATTCATCCAATGGGGGAGATAATCCAGCATGAAGGTTTCCGAGGTCTGTTTCGTGGAGTCACGGCTAGTATTCTTTTAGGTGTAGCCGGCGCTGGAGTGCTTGCTGGTTATGATAAGTTGCAACGAATTGCTTACAGACATGGATATCTAGCTGAGGCTTATCATAAAGCTCTAGAATGAATACTTGTTGTACTGTCCTTTTATTGCGTATTTGGTCATCAATTATGCAGCATAGGAAAATAGAATAGGAAGAAAGAGAAAGTCATTTGGTTGATGCCTGGATAAGTTCAAGTGCATCTCCTTGTGTACCATAGTACAGTTGACATTATGCCGATGAAGTGAAATCTGTTTATACAAATTGTTCATACATAAGTTATTTTCTTTTGCAAACATCTTTTTCCCTTACTTTCGTGTAGTGCTGTTGTTTTAGGCATTTATATTTGCAGATGAAAAATTCATGATGTGGCAACTGGAACTGGCAAGTTGAGCGCTGAAGCAGCGCTAGATAGTTTCTGCCTTTCTTTTTCCTGTGTGGAAAGGTTTGCATTAGTTTACTAGTTTTGGTCTTCGGTTCAACCTGCCTGATTTTTTAAATTAACAAATGAAAATATTTTTTCTTTTGTAAACTAAGTCATAAAGCATAACTCTGGGAACACGGATGCATACTCCTTGCTAAATATCAAGGCACTGGTAAAGTATCGGGTGCATAGGTGACTTTCTATATTGCTGACTATGGAAATAAATTCTGATTTCTTTGCTTCTGTTTCATATTTAAGCCTCTGATTGCATGTGTTGTGAAAATGCAAATGGGATCATACCGGCAGAGTAAGCTAATGACTTGAAGGCTGAAGCACTTGGTTGTCTTGAACGCTGGCTGATTCCAATTATTTTTTGGCCGGATATTGGCGAGCCCTAGACTCTTGTTCTGTCAATGTCTTTCCAACTTTTTTGTCCTGGAATCTACGCAAGCTTGTTATGGTGTAAAGAAGATATGATACAATCTTTCGCTTTTGGAGTTATAATCAGCGAGCTTGTTATGGTGTAAAGAAAATATGATGCATCTTTCGCTTTTGGAGGGTTGGAGACATAATCAGCGTGGTGTCTCGCACGTGATCAGTTATATATCACCTTTTTTGACAGGTTATTTGACTTATGCATGATGCCTGAGAGTCGAGACAACCTTAATGGAAATGCTCTCAACTTTGCCAGCCCCTCTTCAGGTTCTTCTTCTGGTGTCCGGGCCATTCAGGTAGCCGTTATGGTCAACTAGAAGGCTGGCTTTTTCGATTCTATTAATCATCAGTATGACTGTACTTGTAGACGCAAAGATCTTTTCATATGCTGTTCAACTGTTGACTACATATTGATAAAAATATTGAAGGATCTATTTTGATGTTCCTAGGACAGGCTGTGGCTTACCTCAAATCGGTCAATGCTTGAGCCACAATTATTTGGTCAGATGAGGTGGCTTCAGATGATTAGTTGAACTCTGAGATACACTTCCAATTTCAAGGTGAGGGTTTCTCATGTGCTGAATTTTGAAGAGCGCCTTTATAGCTAGCTACTGGTTTGATTGAGTTTGTTTAATGTTCATATATGTTTTTAGGTTTATGTTGGTTTCATAGCATGAACATGTGGTAACTACGAATACCAAATCCTTTCCTGTGATATATATACATACTTACAATTACCATCTGATCACATTACAGATGTTATTTGAGACAACAAACTGACCACGACTTGTACTTATTTCCACCTATATGGCTATTCTGCCTAAACCGTCACCTATCACTTCTTAAATCCAAATCCATCTTCACGATGAAGGCGAATCTGGAGCTGATGCAGGAGCGGGCATCACAGATGTATCAGAGCTCTTGCTGCATTGGCCTACTTTGCTGGCAAGTTTTCCTAAACCCTTCGCCGCTTCCTTTGCTATGCGACGTTTAACGTCCCCTCTTTTTGGTGGAAGCCTTAGCTGTTTTGGCTCCATCGGCATGGACTTTCCAGGAGAAGTCATATTAGCTGTTTTTGTTTTTTGCGGGGAAATGGAGCAGTCAGAGCAGAGTGCTGTGTGTTCTGGTGAATGAAAGATGGGAAAGAATCTGAAGGGTGAAAGTGGTGCTTTATACTAGTAGCGAATTGGGGTAGACAAAAGCATGACGAGGAAGGCATTGAATTTTTCAAAGCGACTTTTGTTTGCAGGAACTACCTACTGTCACTGTCCGAACAAAGGCAACAACAACGGGGTCCAACGCCCCAAAAAGATAGTGTGCTTTTGGTTGCTCGTTTGCATTTTTTATTTTTATTTTATTTTGACAAACATAGAAGATAGGATAGACGTATGTTTTCAAACCATGACCTATCCCCATCTTCGATTGTCGCTGTCACAGCTTGCTGTCCCTTGTCGATCTCCAGAAATCTTTACTGTAATCTGTTGTCGTTTAGATCCGTCTCAATGTGTCGGGATGTCAAGGAGAACAATATGGTTGATGTCAAACATCATTACTATACCTACAGAAAGAATATGTTATCCCTGATATCGATCGGCAGTAGATTTATGATCGTTACATCACTAGCGGGATCTTATCCCATACGCATACCGTATGAGGTCCGATGCCCTTGATCAAAAACAATATCAAATGTCTTACTCGTTTTCTCACATGAAAAATGCAACATTTTAATAAAAAAATTTAATAAATTCAATACTTATTTTGATAAATTTTTTTATTATAATAATAGTTAATAATTTTCGATCCTTCACAACCACTTTTGTATAAAAATATATAATTTGTATTACAATTACTGTTTTACAACAAATTTGTACATAACTATTCAAATGCTCGGCTTCCCTTGTATCCAACCCTACCTGGTCCAAGCCGGTGCCGGCGGAGGTGTCAAGGACCATCATGGGGATGGCCTCATCGGGTACGCTGTCGACGTTGACCAGCGATGGGTGGCCTCTTGCATTTGGTGTCAGGTGCGCTGTTGATGGGGATGCCACACCCGTGGTGTGTTTGAGTGGTCATCGTGGGGTGAAGATTGATCGGAAATCTGCCTCCATGTCCAGGTGATTTGTTAAGTGTAGTGTTATTTATTTATAATAATCCTGATCGGATTATTGATTTCTCGATATGGTATCGGAGATTGACAAATTTGTTTGCTGATTGTTTGGAGCAGAATTGTTAGGAGTTAGATATTTAGTGCCTTGCACAATGTGAGTCGTATATTGCTAGTTGTTAATGTAAGAACAATATTCGTGGGCATTGATTGTGCGCTTGATATTTTGCCATTTGGGCACGATGTGTAGTTTGACGTTAGGGATTATTGGATAACTTAAAATACAAGAAATTATCTTAGGAGAACAATAAAAATGTATAGTATTATTCATTCAGATGTCGGTTATAATGACACGTAAATCTCGCACCTATCACACCATGCATTTGAAAAGATTATGTGGACCCATTGTTTTGTTGTATGTTGGTTATAATGATGAAACTATTTGCCCTTAAACATTGAGAATTGAGAAATGATGATCTGGTATGTTGGATGCAGCTCCGCCAATGCGGAGTGTGGACTCCTCAGTGCACGATTCAAGGCAGCTTGGAGAAACCACAAGATGCAGCCATCTTAAAGGTTGGATTTTCCGATGTGCTAGTCTGCTTTTTCCCGACTACCATTGCCTTCTGTTTCTGCGTCTCATTGCGTAGATGAAGAAGACAAAGTGAGGTGATTTGAACTCATTGTTCTTTGCTTATGCAGAAACTGTGTTCAATTTGGAAGAAAAGGTTAGAAGAAGAGGCTAATGAGGACCTCATTCTTGTTGGGTCCGACCCATACATTATGCAAGCCCAAGCCCAAGCCCACAAAGGATTTACCCTAGTTTTCTTGCAAACTTCTTCTTCTTGAATGAGATGAATCAAGAGCCGTAGCTGGAAGGTGAGTAAGAAACCAAGAGAGACAAGAACACACAAACACAAAAATCAAATTCGGAGCTCTCAGTTCAGGTCATTTCAACAGGTTGTTTGAAGGGATAAACAGACTAAGTTTCAGCTGAAACTTTGGTAACACATAGCCCTATGTGTTAGCTTCGTTTTCCCACTGGTTTGAGCTCATTCCGAGGTCGGGAAGGTTAATTTCAGGGCTGTTTTTCGCAGAAGGTCGGAGCAGATTTTGGTTTGATGTTCTCAGGACAGTTTCAGTCCGTTGACTGTTTGGGAGGTCAAATCTTGTCCGATTAAGCTGATTTTCGGATATGTTTAGAGCTTAGTGTTGTCTACTAGCTCCTCAAATTTCAGGTTGATCCGAGTTCGGAAAGGGCTGATTCCGGCAGGTTTTCGATGGCTAGTCAGTGGACTGGTGTTGGTGAGATTATTTCCACCTAGTGTTGGTGAGATTCTGTTGTTTGCAAAGGCTTGTTCTGATTTTGATGTTTGTTGCCCTCTACGTGTGGTAGAGGAGGAGATTGGTGTGTATCCATTAACGTGTTGATTAGTGGAAGTTTGGGTGGACTTCGATAAAGGTCCCGTGGTTTTTTATCATCGTGGGGTTTCCAGGTTAAAAGTCCCGTGTGCATTTTTTTTGAACTTGTTGTGTTGATTATATTGCTTGCTTCAATCTACACTTGAGCATACTTGTTAGATCCCCAACAATTCTTGTAGTCACGGTGGACCGTGTTCTTCAGATTGGAGATTTTCAGGAGGCGTTGTTGTGGGTCTGTCTGATTATTTGATCCTTGGTGTTCATATTTCAAATAGTTATTCCCCTGCACAAATTTCTGTATTTTAGCTATGCAAACAGCTATTTCAAGACTGTTGCCTGCTTCATCTGGTGCAGGATGGTGTCTGGCTCACATCTGAAAATTACAGAAACTCAAGCCCTGATCCCCTGGGGATGTTGCTGGCAGACTTGTGAATGAGATCAATATCAACAGCACGGAAGACATTCTGCCGATCACAGGCGCTGGGGTGCTTGCTGGTTATGATAAGTTGCAACGAATTGCTTACAGGCATGGATATCTAGCTGAGTCTTCCTAAAATGAACACTTGCTGTTATGTCCTGTTATTGGTGTATTTGGTCATTGATATGCAGAATAGGAAAATGGAATAGGAAATTCATTTCGTTGATGCATTGATAAGTTCAAGTGCATCACCATGTCTACTACTTTTACAACTGGCATTATGCCTGTGAATTAAAATCTGTTTACACAAGTTGTTCATGCATCATTTATTTATCTTTTAAACAACTTTCCCCATAATTTCATGTAGTGCTGCTGTTGTAGAAATCATATTTGCAAATGAAAAATCCATGAGGTTGCAACTGGCAACTAGAGCTCTGAAGCCATGAATAGCAACACAAGCAATTCTTCCTGTGTGGAGAGGTTTGTATTAGTTTATCAATTGTGGTCTTTGGTGCGACCTGCCTAATACTTTGAAGTAACATTATGGAAGTGCATTTGATCAATGATTATTTTTCGTTTGTAAACTAAGTCACAAAGCACTATATGTTCCTTTTTATCAGTGATAAGTGTTTGATATAGCAGTAAGTATTTCTAACAAAATTGTTTAATCACGCTTTTTTTCTCATCAAAGTTATATGACTAGTAGCCTCATTTCATGTTCATCAGTCAATATGATGGCAGATAGGTTTTGTGTTCTGAATTGCTAGAGAACCTACCCTGTTTCTTATCTAATTTGCTTTTACTCTGCTGTTTATGTGATTTTCCAAGCTTGCTGTTATGGTAAGATCAGCAGTCATGCATAAATCTGGGAGCACGGATGCATACTTCTTACTGAATATCAGGTCGTAGTTAAGGTATCATGGGCAGTGGCGGCTTTCCATGGTAAGGAACTGTTGTTTCTTTGCATAGCTTTCATATTTGAGCCTCTTATAGCATGTGTTGTCCAAATGCAAAAGAGGTCATGTCTGAAGAGTAAGCTAAGGCTTGAAACACTTGGTTGTCTGGGAATTGGGAAGATGGCTGACTCTGATTCTCTTTTGGCTGGATATTCACAAGCCTTAGACTCTTGTTCTGTAAACGTCTCCAACTTTTTTGTCCTTGAATTTTCACAAGCTTGTTACTGGTATAAAGAAGAGATTACGTATCACACCGTTTATTCTCTGGTTTGCTATGTGAGTTTATCAGATCAGGGTCGAAGGGTAAATTGTGATCTCCAGCGTTTTTAGCCTATGGAAGGTTGGAGACATAATCAGCGTCATCTCTCGCATCTGATCGGGTATGACCTTTTGACAGGTAGTTTGATTAATTCAGGATGCATTTATTTTATTTTAAAAAGAAACCCTGATAATTGAGGCAACCTTGATAGCTGCTCTCAACTTTACCACCCCCACCACTGGTCCTTCTCCCAGCGTCTGGGTTATTGAGGGAGCCGTTATGGTGAACTAAAAGGATGGCGTTTTGAGTCTATTAAGCATTGGTATGACTGTTACAAGTAGACGCAAGGTTCTTCTGAAATGCTGTTCAGTTGTTGGCTTACCTCAAGTCGGGTGATGCTTAGTGGCAATTACATGGTCCGGTGAGATAGCTTTAGAGGATTTGAGGAACAACTATGAGATGGTCTTCCAGTTCCAAGGTAACTGGTTTGATTGAATTTGTTAATACGATCTTATTTCTTATTGGGTTTGAGAACATGTGGGGAACTATGAATACCAAATGTTTAACGTATTGGCCTACTTTGCCGGCAAGTATTCCTAAACCCTTCACTGCTTCCTTTGCTATGCGACGTTTAACGTCCCCTCTTTTTGGTGGAAGCCTGTGCTGTTTTGGCTCCATCGGCATGGAGTTTCCAGGGGAAGACATATTAGTCGCTTGAAAGTGAAATTTCTTATGCTTTTGTTTTTTTTTTGGGAATGGAGCAGGCGGAGGAGAGACAGAGGTAGTGTGTTCTGGTGAATGAAAGATGGGAACTGGGAAGAATTGAAAGTGGTGGTTATATATCTGAGATTTGGTTTAGACGAAAGCCTTCCTGGTGAATGAAAGATGGGAAGTTTCCACTTTGAGAATGGGAAGTTTCCTCTTTGAGAATTGCTTCTCAAAAAGTGGTGATTATGACCGTTCACACGGCTATGGTTGGAGTTGAAACACACTTTGGTTTGACTTCAGTTTACTCTCTCTGTCCGAGCAAAGGCAACAACACTTTGGTCCAATAGCCCAAAAAAATAACAAAGCAATAGGAGTTTGTTTTCAGACCACAACCTATGATCAGGCCATCATCCACCACTGTCATCCGTCGTTGCAGGCAGCCCTTGTCTTGGAAGTTGGATCGTCGCTGTCACACCTTGCTGTCTCTTGTAGATCTCCAGCCGTTTTAAATGTAATCTGTTGTCATTTAAATCCGTCTCAATGCGTCAGGGATGTCAAAAGAGAATAATATGATCGATGTCAAACACCATTTGTATATGTGCAGGAAGAATACGTAATCCGTAATATGGATCGTTAGCATATTAATAATCCTTTCATTATAGTGGGATCTTGTCCTATACGCATGCCTAATGAAGTCTAATGCTTCAGACTCACAAATTTGACGAAAAATAGAATTAAATGCAGTGAAATGTTTTTGTGACCACTGCAACAAACCACATCCAAAATCCTACCTCTCCCTTCAAAACACACGCACACAACACACACCCCCCTTCCTCCCCTCTTCTCTTCCCTTCTCTCCACATCTCCAAATGATCAAATCCTTCTCATCCCATCACGTCTCCATCCTCTTCCCCCAATTCCACCCCAAAAATCCACCTCATAAAAACGCACCCTCTTCTCCCCAAACCTAAACCGGTCCCTCAAATGCTAAGCTTCCCTTGTATCCGGTCCGACCGGGAACAAGCCGCCGCCGGCCGAGGTGTCGAGGACTATCATGGAGCTGGCCTCGGCGGGCACGCTGTCGACGTTGACCCGTGATGGCTGGCCTCTCGCGTTCGGTGTCAGGTGCGCTGTTGATGGCGAGGGCACGCCAGTGGTGTGTTTGAGTGGTCGTCGAGGGGTGGAGATTGATCGGAAATCTAGCCTCCATGTCCAGGTGATTTGTCAAGTCTAGTGTTATTTATTTACGGTAATCCTGAGCCGATTGCTGCTTTTTCGGTAGGAATTTTTATATATAATCATTTTAAATCATAATAATTTTAAAAAATTATCTCAAATTTTTATATTTACAAAAACATTATTTACATTAATGAATTCATTAACCTTAATAATTTTTGATATTTTTTTTTTCTTCTTGTTTAATATCATCTTTACGTTCAAAATAATGATCATTATGATTACAGTGATCGAATTAGAGAAACTTAATAAGATAAATAAAATTGGAGAAACTAAAAAAATTGAGAAAAATAAAAAAATAATGTGAAAACAATAGGGTTTCATACAAAGGGATGAAAAATATATGTAGATAGATTAGACAAGAGAAAAATTATGAAAAAAATCATTCATGATAACGATTTTACTAAAGATAATAATTATTTTAAAAATATCATATGATTTGAATAATGTTTTTAAAAAATCACATAATTTGAGTAGTGTTTTTGAAAATTTTAAATGATTTGAGTTGTGTTTTTGTAAATATGAAGATTTGAAGTGATTTTTTTTGTAAATTCCTAAGATTTGAGATGGTTATGTGTAAAATTCGTTTTTTGATATGGTATTGGAGATTGGCAAATGGTGTTACTAATTGTTTGGAGCTTAATTGTTAGGAATAAGATATTTACTATCATGAAAGGATGTTAATCGATATGATTTCAATTAATGATTCGATTTCGGTTTTGAAAATCAAAACCATAATCGAACCGATTAATAATAATCGATCATAGTTTTCAAAATAATAATTGTTTAATAATCGATTTCGGTTAAACGGTTATTCGTGTTTTTATTTGGTTATGGTTAAACGGTTTGATATTAAAGATAAATTGATTATAATGGTTTATAGATGATAGTTACTCGGTTTACAATTGGTTAATCACGTTAAAAATTGAAAGAATTTTTACAAAACGACTTAATATGCTCAATTTTTTTTAGTTGGTTATACCCGGTTAGGATAGATTTGATGAATATATGTATGTTATTGGATTAAATGTAATGATTATATGGTTAACGGTTACGGTTATGCGGTTAAACGATTACGGTTATACGATTATAATAATCGGTTAAACGGTAAAAAAGGATAACCGAACCGATCAATTACTCGATTTTGTTTTGAAAACCAAAACCGAATCATTTAATGAATCGGATAATCGGTTTCGGTTTATACGGTTCGGTTTCGATTCGATAAACGGTTTTGTAACTGTTTTAACATTGTTAGACTGCCTTGTACGATGTGAGTCGTATATTGCTAGTTGTTAACGTAAGAACAATATTCGTGGGTTTTTATTGTGTGCTTGAGATTAGCCTTTTGGGCACCATGTGCAGTTTGGCGTTAGGGATTATTGGATTAACTTAAACACAAGAAATTACCTTAGGAGAACACTAAAAAATGTATTATTCATTCAGATCCCGATCATAATGAGTTGTAAATCTCACACTTCTCACACCATACACTTGACGAGATTAAGTGGATCATCCATTGCTTTGCTGTATGTTGGTCATGATGATGAAACTATTTGACGTTACACATTGAGAAGTGAGAAATGATGATCTGGTATGTTGGATGCAGCTTGGCCAATGCGGAGTGAGAACTCCTCAGTGAACGATTCAAGGCAGCCTGAAGAAACCACAAGATGCAGTCATCTTGAAGGTTGGATTTTCCGATGTGCTAGTCTGCTTTTTCCGACTACCATTGCCTTCTGTTTCCGGGTCTAATTGCGAAGATGAAGAAGACAAAGTGAGGTGATTTGAACTCATTGTTCTTTGTTTATGCAGAAACTGTGTTCAATATGGAAGAAAAAGTTTTGAAGAAGAGGCCAATGAAGACCTCATTCATGTTGTCACGGTGGATCGTGTTCTTCAGATTGGAGATGTTCAGGAGGCGTCGTGGGTCTGTCTGGTTATTTGTTCCTTCTTGTTCATATTTCAAATTTTCAATATATTCCCCTGCACAAATTTATGTATTTTAGTTATGCAAACAGTTATTTGAAGCCCGTTGCCTGCTTTCATCTGGTGCAGGACGGTGTCTGGCTCACATCTGCTGATTACAGAAATGCAAGCCCATCACCCTTCAGGATGCCGCCAGGAGACTTGTGAATGAGATCAATACCAAAGGCATGGAAGACATTCTGCGGTTTTGCAGCATATTTGTTGATCAACAGCATATGTTTATCACGTGTCTCTCAACATCACGCCTTGGTACAGGCTATGAGCCATTTAGATTGTCCAATACTGCGATTTAGGGAAAGTGGGTATAGAGATTCCTTTATCTAAGGAGTATAAACTTGCTTTGGAAACAGCTGAGTATAAGATTAGTAAAGCATATGATCTAAATATTGTCTGTGGATCGTTTGTCCAAATGTGGCCCATGATTTCTCCTTAAATGATGTTTTTGAAAGCAAAAGTTGCCCATGATTAATCCAGGAGTATCACACTTTCTCTTTTTCTTCATATATGAAGTAATTGACCCATTTGGATCGATCCATGATTCAAAGATTGGTTAATGTGGTCCTTCATTATATATTAAAAAAAGTAGGAAAAAAAATTATGTGGCCCATGATTATCCAAGGATATCAATTTTTTTCTTTCTCTACTTCTTTCTCTTTTTCTTTTTCTAATTTATGGAGATTTGTGTTTTCCCATTTTTGGTAAATTGTATAAAATTTAGAATAATAATTCGTGTATTGTACAGAATAAAGATCATAATAAAAATAGACAATATTTTCTTCGTCCTATTATAAATACAATATTTTACTTAATATATATAAATTTAGATTTATTTTTTTTCTTTTTCAACTTTAATTCTCAACCACACAATCTTTATCTTTCCATCTTCTTTAATTCCTACCCACATAATATTTTCTAAAAATAAAAACATTGTAAACAATTTAAAACAAAACATAATGACCCAACAATGTAATTATTTGGAGACAAAAATAATACTCCCTCAACCAACCTGGGTTGGTCTAGTGATATTTGACTCAACTTTCTTCTTGAAGGTCTTGCGTTCGGATCCCACTAGCCTCAAAATCCATGTTGGCCACGCTTACCCGATGCTGGTGGGGGGCGCCTTATCAACGTCCAATATCAAAGGCATGTGAATGAGATCAATATCAAAGACATGGATAAAAATATTTCTCATTTTATATATTTTTCTTCAATACACTGTCCTTTTTTCCTCCTTCTCCTCCGCGGCACCTCTCTCCGTCTCCTCTCCCTCCACTCCACTTCCACCACCTCTACTCTGGCCTCGGGACTTCAAAATTCTAGATATTACAGTAACAGACCTTCTGATTTTCCCCCGATGAATTTGACGGTACGTGAAAGGAGTGCTGTTTGTTTAAGGTGGACAGAGCAAACTATGCTTCACAATTTTTGGGTTAGAACTCGTCGGCATTTCATACGGAATCATCTGCATGTGCAACTTATTTAACCAGTGTCACAATGGTTGAATAGCAGTTTGCTGAGGAGCTGTATTGTTGTGATTCGCTGAGGAAGATCAGTTTGATACGATTCTAAGTTTTGCTTGCAAATACTCTACAAGCCATCTTGATTTGTGAAACCGAAGCTCTCCTCTTGCTGAGAATAAATTATTTTGCTTTTGTAGGCCTTTGTGGTCAAAAGTTCCGTAGTTCTATTGTAGACTATAAATTATTCTTGTATCATTGTACTATAAACAGTGCAGGTGCACTGTTTGTATTTGAACATGCATGCTGTTTCAAAAATGAACAGACGTCATGTTTGTATTTAATCATTTTGATTCGAATTTATGGATTTTGATGTGTTTGTGTTGGATTGAATTTAAAACAATACGTTTGTATTGTGTCAAACAGTGCGTATGAAGATTTGATGAATTCAGATGCATTGTTTGTAACAGTGCAGACGTGCTGTTTTGTATGAGAAGTTGGGATGTTGATGATTGTGTGGATCGTTGCTTTAGGTTGTCGATGTTGGCGAGGAAAGAAGAGAAGGAACTGCACGTGGTCTATCTTACGCGATTTGTTGTGACTGTTCAGGGATTAATAAAGACGTTGGGGTGATAAAAGAACGACGATGAGCTCGTGGTGACAAGATGGCTGGATCAGGCCTGGTGATGTTCAAAGGAAGATAACGTTGGTGACGATGTTATGGCCAAGGGTTTGGATTTTGAGAGCTGAGGAGATGATGATGTTTAATGTTGACGATGAAAAGGAAGAGAAGTTCCGTTGAAGGGAATTTGACTTGCTACAACTCACAAGTTGGTGGGGCCCAACATCACTTTGGCATGGAGCGGGCTCTGCTCACGAAGGTTGTCATGATGGGGTGGCGGAGAGTAAATTGGAGATGGTGATGACGGTCAGGAAATGCACGACGATGATGGAGGAGAATAATGGGATGCATTATTAAAACTTAAAATTATATATATTGAAATTTTTTTTTGTTGTATGTGTTAAGAAATATTTTGATTTTTTTGTATTTTTTTCGAGAATTCTTTCATTATTATGAGGAGAGAAAAGTTACGTCGTTAAAAATTAAAATTAAAAAAATAAAATTATTTATATAAAATAAATATTATAATAATTTTATAACGAAAGGAGGAGAACTGGTACCTTCCACAAAAATAACCAAATATTTCAGTCAGCGCTCCCTCCCAAACCCCCGCAGCAGTTTGGTTCCCAATTGGACCAACGAGCAAAACAACCACATCCAAATCCAACCACTCTCATCACCACCAAACCCCGAACACACGAACCCACCTCTGGCCTCTCGCCTCTCTCCTCGCTTCTCCAAATCCTCAAATGATTCCCCAAATCATTATCAATTCCTTCTCATCGCATCACGTCTCCCTCATCTTCCCCCAATTCCACCCCAAATCACCATCACCCCACAAAACCCCCACTCCTTTCACCACAAACCCGAACCGGTCCCTCAAATGCTCGGCTTCCCTTGTATCCGGCCCGACCGGAACCAAGCCGGCACCGGCCGAGGTGTCGAGGACAATCATGGAGCTGGCCTCGGCGGGCACGCTGTCGACGCTGACACGTGACGGGTGGCCTCTCGCGTTTGGTGTCAGGTGCGCTGTTGATGGTGAGGGCACGCCCGTGGTGTGTTTGAGTGGTCATCGAGGGGTGGAGATTGATCGGAGATCTAGCCTCCATGTTCAGGTGATTCGTTAAGGCTTGTGTTATATTTTTACTTTTGGTCTGGATTACTGGTTTCTCGACATGGTATCGGGGAAATGTGGTTAGTTTCGGTGATTATTTGGGACTCAATTGTTAGGAGTTGGATATTTATTAGTGCATTGTACGATGTGGGTGGTATTCCTAATTGCGAACTAAAAGAACAGCATTCATGGGCTTTTTATTGTGAGTTTGAGGTTTTGCCATTTGGGCACCATGCGATGGTTCACAACTTCACATTAGGGAGTGGATAACTTAAAACACGAGAAAGTACCTTAGGAGAACCCTAGAAGATGTGTTATTCACTCAGATGCTGATCATGATGATGCATAAATCTCGCGCTTCCCACACCCTACACTTGACGAGATTACGTGGGGTTGTTGCTTTGCTTATGTTGGTCATGATGATGAAACTATTTGACCTTACACATTGACAACTGAGAAATGATGATTTGGAATGTTGGATGCAGCTTGGCCAATGTGGAGTGAAGACTCCTCAGTGTACAATTCAAGGTAGCTTGGAGAAACCACAAGATACAGTCATCTTGAAGGTCGGGTTTCAAGCTACTAGGCTGCTTTTTCCTGACTACCATTGCCATCTGTTTCCGCGTCTCATTGCCTAGATGAAGAAGATGCCAGTGAGTGAGAGTGATTTGAACTTATTGATTGTTATTTCCTTATGCAGAAACTGTGTTCAATATGGAAGAAGAGGTTCGAAGAAGAGGCTAATGAGGACGTCATTCATGTTATGACTGTGGATCGTGTTCTTCAGATTGGAGATTTTCAGGAGGTGTAGTGGGTCTGTCTGGTTATTTGATCCTTGCTGTTGTATTTCATTATATTTATTAATATATTCCCCTGCACAAATTTCTGAATTATAGTTATGCATACAGTTATTTCAAGACTGTTGCCTGCTTTCATCTGGTGCAGGATGGTATCTGGCTCACATCTGCTGATTACAGAAATGCAAGCCCTGATCCCCTTCGGGATGTCGCCGGGACAGTTGTGAATGAGATCAATACCAACAGCCTGGAAGACGTTCTGCGGATTTGTAGCATATTTGTTGATCTACCGTTCCAGGTTCATACATATGCTAATCACATGTCTCAACATCACGCATTGGTACTGGCTATAGCCTATAAGCCACTTAGGTTGTATGTCCAATTGAGAGTTTCCAGTGCTATCCATGACAATTGGCATGCCTATTATTCATGAGCTCAATTAGCCGGAGCCATGCTATGAGAATCTGTAAACTCCTTTTCCACGTTCAATAAACAATTTTGAAGCATGGTTTGCATGGAAAAATCTACCAGGTCCATTACTAGCATCTAAGCACTACAGCGAACATGATCCAGCTCGTGCCTTCATCTTTGTGAAATGCTTTCTGGTGCAGGTTTCAGAGGCGAAGGTGGTGTGGGTTGATCGGCTGGGTTTTGATATGCATGTCTACTCTCCTGAACGTGATATCTTTGAGGTCCGGATCCCTTTTCCCAGGGAAGTGACAGATGAGAAGGGGGTTAAGTTGGCTCTAAACGGTATGTCTCAACTGGCATGGGAGGTCGAAAAGTATTACCAGGCACCGAATTTTGAGAAGGTGAAACAGTTGAAGCAGATCTCATTCGGAGGCAGAGCAAGTGAACAACCTTCGCTTTCCTCTGCAGCGGCTTTATAGAGATTGTAGTGTACGTTCACCTCACCTCTATTGAACGGTCGATTCACCTCACCTCTATTGTATCTTCTTGGTTCTCTTCTTGATTAAGATTGTGAGAGGTGCGTATCGGCTTTATCCATTTGAAATGTTTTTTTCACACAGTTTGATTAGGATAAACTGATGTTGCTGAAATTTGGAGTTGGTATTTCCCTTTCTCTCCTCTACCGATAATTAGAAGCAATTGAACATTTTGCAGAGATCACAGGTTTGCTTATAATTGGAGTTGGTATCCTTGCATGCGATAGGTATACTATATACATACTGATCATTACCATCCGATCACGTTACAGATGTTATTGGAGAGAACAGACATATGACAACTTTAACACGCACTTATACACATCCACCTCTTTGGCTATTCTGCCTACACCATTACATTACATATCACAACATGTGAAATCCCTTGTCATACACATTCACGAGGAAGACGAACCTGCATCAGAGCTCTTGCTGCTTTGGCCCGGTTTGCCTACAAGACTTCCTATGCTCTTCGGCACACTCTCAACTATTTTACGCAGTATCTCCCCTCTTTTTGGAGGAAGAAGCCTTTTCTCTTTTGGCTCGGTCGACTTGAACTTTCCAGGAGACGACATATCGGTGGTTTGGTCTTTTTTCTTTTTTCTCTTTTTTTTAGAACTGGAACAACCAGAACAGACTGCTCTGAGCTGGGTGAATGGAAGATGCGAAGAAGCTGCCGGTTTGAGTACTTGCTTATATAGCACATGTAACATTGGTCAAAAGAGTTCACAATGTGTGAAAGGAGCAAAGTGAGCAAAGTGAGCAATGTGAGCAATGTGAGCAATGTGAAAGCATGAATTCAAACAAGAATGATTTTCATTCGCACGCAGAATTTTGTGGGTCCAATTTTGCTGGAAGTTTGGAATTTGGATAAGCCTAAAGTAGCAGAATCATGTGTTTTACTCCTGTTCTGTTTATATAATCTAAGATTGAATGTAATGAATTTATGTACCGATATTATTATGCTATGTTCTTGGTATATATCATCAGTAGAAATGTCACTCGTACTTATGTTATACGTATAATCGTTTACTGATGCGAAGTCTTGAGCATTTTCTTCTAAAAGGCTATGCGTATGCCAAAACGCAACCTAATCCATCGTTATTTGATTCCAACTTAAGAAACAAACAAAGATCATGTGAAGAATCGATTGGAATTTGTTTTCAGAACTCGAATAACTTGTGACTTCATTTGGTATGTTTGCGAGCTTAGCCAAAGTTGGACCTTCCGAAGAAAAGTTTCCCAGCTTTAATTTCCCTGAATTGGCAAAAGTTAGATTCTCACTTTAGGCATCAACGCATCTGCTAACCACTTACGAAACATGAACAGGTCAATGCATGATGTATGATGTATGATTTGGCACATCATCAATATAAACGATGACATAATATACCTGTTAAAAGACCATGGATTCTACAAATAGCCTCCCAAAATAGTTTCGGTCATCCATGACCATATCACAATAAACGATAGAACAAATATTGCAAACTTGAGATTCCATGTATTGAAGTGCTTGAAGAATCACGGTTGTGGGATGGGATAGGATGTCTTGCTCGCATTGTCGAATACGATTAACTCATAATATCCTAATATCAAATCATATAAAATGAAAATTCTGATCATCTTTTATCGCATGTATTAAGTTCTATGAACTTAGATGAAGAATTGGATTATGTTTCTATAGACTTCACCAATTCGAGCAGATGGTTTAAGCATCTTCACCTAGGCTTTACTACTCACGTTTGCGATCCCTATGGCCCATTTGTCTCAACTAGTCACAGGACTCGGTCAAGTTTTCTTCGTCGTTTGAACACAAAAGGGAACGAGTGTGGTCTATTAG
This sequence comes from Drosera spatulata, assembly GCA_035668315.1. Lineage (NCBI taxonomy): Eukaryota > Viridiplantae > Streptophyta > Magnoliopsida > Caryophyllales > Droseraceae > Drosera > Drosera spatulata. The sequence continues at coordinate 25,679 of JAOVYX010002233.1, forward strand.
TTAAGCAGACATGAGAATTCTGGTTTCACACTGAAGTTGTCGTGTCTCGGTCATGAAAGTGACTCTACTGTAGTAGTGGATGCATCAACAATTGGTTATTGTCCCACTCACTTGCTCTTTGTTGATGCCTGATGGATGGTGGTGGTCACAATATCAAATCGTCGCACGTGTAATATTTTTATTTTTTTTTGGATAAAATCATAGATTCTTTCTATCCCCATATATATATATATATATATATTTCATCTCATATAAATTATAATCGTTTGACTCATATTATTATTTATATGTATGTTGAATTTATAAAAAATTATCAAATTTTCATTGTGAGTGTGAAAAAAAGGAATGAGGAAACAAAGAAAATATGCTTGTTGGATAAATATGATAAATATAAAATAGGGATAATTTGATAATTTTATATGAAAAAAACTATTAAATAAGAAAAGATAGCAATTTATATGGAACCATCCAATTTAATACTCTTTCAATCCCATATAAATTACGACACATTATCGAATATGAACGTTCCACATAAATTACAATGTTTCTTAATTTGACAATTGTTTTAGGTGTAGAACTCCAAAATGCTCATACTTTACATCACATTATCTCATCCGTTATTATATTTTTTATTTTTACCCACTCACAATTTTCACTCTTTTTTTTACCCACCCATAATCCTTACTAATTTCTTTCTATTACTACAGGGATATTTTGACACAAAATCATAAAGTCGATAAGTTTCTTAATAATCGTGCACGGTCAACTCTTCGCAATTTATCCGGGACGGAGGGAGCAAGTGATACAATTTATGTGGGACGGAAGGAATGGTTCTTTATACTATGTGACACGTAACAAAATTATGTCATCGATTTAGATTGATGTGCACATCTTATACTTTCTATTTTCCAAAAAAAAATGTTGAATTTTTGAATTTGGATGATCCTATAAAAATTACAATAATTTGATATTTAGAAATTCTTTTTAACAAAACTATCTAAACAAACATACATTTTATTTTATTTTCTTATATCATTATTTTTCTTCTGTTCTTTTTTCACCCCTCTTTCACAAATTCAAAAAAAAATTCTATAAAATTAAACCCATATTTCATCCATCCCAATTTAATTACAATATTTTTTTTGTTAATCCCAATAACAACACTTTTTTTTCTTATTTGATAATAAATTTATATTAATATAATCAAACTAGTTCATCATCTTCTTCCTTTTACTCTCTCCTGAACCTCGCTATCTCTAAAAAATATTTTTTTTATCAAATTTCACACAGATTCAACACACATATAAAATATCGTGTCAGATCAAACCGCTTTAATTAAATTGGGACGAGATAGTATATAAATTTTTGTACGGTTCAATCCATTGGATGTTTACTACTCCTTCAATCCCATATATTTTACAATAAGTACGTATTTTACATTATTATATACGCATCAATATAAGTTTCGTTTATCAAATTTTATCTGATCGTCCCGCAACATATATTAGGTTAAAATACATAACTTATAAATAATTAATATTTCACAATAAATTTATAAAAAATTATATTTAATTATCATCATATATTTATAAAATTTTATATCAACATATATATATATATATATATAAAATCAAAATATTATAAAGTTAACGGAGACGGAAGGAGATCAACTTAAGAATCCCATTTCATGGCGTAAGCAACCCTTCCCCGGCTACGGTTGGATCACGCGAAGAATCGAAGCGCTCGAATTCTCAATCCCCGATTTTTCCCTCTCGCTCCTCCGTCGCCGGCATTGTTAGCGCCGATCGCCGAGAACAGATTGGTGGTTCAGCCTGCGACGGCCCTGCGTCTCATCCTGCCTGGTTCGTCTTCATTATTTCTGTGCCGATTGTTACGACAGCAATTCTTTGATTTCGGATTAGTTGACGAGATTCGATGATTCTTTAAATGCTGATCGTTGATTTCTCCATTTCTAGTAGTGCTCATTTTCCGTGATAGATGATAGACGTCTGAGCACCGAAATTTTATTAGGGTTTACATCGCAGGTGACGAGTTTCGTTTAATCGTTATTGATGGTTCAGGTTCTATCAACGAAATTTTCTCATTGAATCTACTTAGGGGTTAGATTTTTGCAATAGATGGCCGCGACGGAAAGAGATCACGGTAAGATTAGCCAAAAGCATACTCTTCAGACTTCCTAGTTCTTCTTTTTCGCACACAGAGTGGCATCTGTTGGTAATGATGCAAACTACTCATATAATGCCGGTTATCTTATCGGTCCCAGAATTTTGCAATCTGCTGCTGTGCGATGGTATTTGTATTGGTAACTAGGTGAGTTGGTATTGGCAAACCCATAAGTAACCATTTCAAAGTGGCTTTATTGGACCCAATTTGCATTTACGCCAAGTTAAAACGTTCCTCACGTGGCATTGCATACCTTGTTCTGCGACACGATTGTAGATTGTGCTATACTTGGGAACAACAGAACCATAAAGGTTCATGACAGAACTCATTGAATAGATTGAAGTCATAATTTTATTACAACTCGCAGGAGATTTCTCTGTTCTCTTGTAAACCTGTAGTGTTCAGGGTGCTGTTGCAATAAACCTGATGAGGTTAGCTTGATTCAGACTATGGTTTGAAAGGGCTACTGACTACTAGTTCGTCGCATAAAATAAGCCCTATATAATTTGGTTCCTTTTTTGCCCAAGGGCCTTTTGGGGGCTCATTTGTTGCATACCGACTGCTAAATGGTTTTTGCTGATGTGCTTTTGCTTCATACCGGTAAATCTCCATGCACTATGGTAGGCAAGGATTATTTGTATTTTCTTGTACATATGGGATGAATCTCGTAACTCATATCGACTTTGTGCAATGCTTAAAATCTTTTATGATAGTATGTTGCTGATACCTCGATGGCTTTCATTATCCTCAATTGGCAGATACATATGTTTTGTTTCTATGTGTTGATAGTTTGAATTCTAAACTTAGTTCTCTACAACCCTGGCCACCGTCAAGGGCTTGAGATGTATTTACTGGTGTTCTCATTGTTGATATAAGTGAATCTGGGATTTGGTTGTATTGAGAGATGAATTTAACGTTTGAGACAAAACGGGCAGTGTTCTGAATGTCCTGCGAAGGCTAAAGCAGCACCTCGTTACAGTGCCAGTCGTCATGCCTACTGGTAAGCGTTCCCAATTAATTTACCCAAATATAATACCAGTTTCCCTTTGAACGGCGTTCAAGACATGTTAGAAAGAGTGGAGAGTGGGGAAGGGTTTTAGGAAAGAGACATCCTATAGTTGCTGCATATGCAACTTATCGTGGCTAGTTCTCATTGCAGGTATTGAACTTAACCAAACTGCTTAGAAGAACATTTCTTTCGTGCTCCTTTTGGAGGAATGAGGTATAAGCAACATCAGCATACTCACTTCACGGCATGTTTGAGGTTGCATAGGATTCAACATGGCATATGCCCGTAGTCACCTAATTTACATGGCATCCGAGATTTGGTCTCAAATTTCTTTAGATTTTGCATAATGGGTTATAATTCCTGCCATGGCTTTGTACAACCGTGTTGAATAGAGATGCATAGCCATTTGCCCAGGGCTTGAAACTTCTGCAAACCGCACCATGGTGGACGTTATGTTGCTTATTTCATTTGTCTAAACAGAGCACTAGCGATACTAGAACAATCTGTTGCTCTGGGTCATCTATACTCGGTTTGCTTTGTTCTTCTTTTGTTCTGAAATGCAGATGCATGACGATTGTTCCCTTGGTGGTGAACTGAATAACACCACCAATGGTTCCTAGCTGGGAAGTCGGATTGGATCAGCAGCTGAGTGCTCTCGCCTGTGTTACTCAATTGGAGCGCAATCACTGTAATCGCCAACAGAAAACCACAACAAACATCTTTCCAGCTAGTAACTTGCATTGAGTACGGATTGGTTCTATTCTATCTGGATTAGGGATCTTTACTTGAATCGAATTTAGACATCCAGAAATAATCTCTCTGGTAGCAATACAGATATAACTACGTGCATATTATCCTTCTTAGTCCCTCTTCATGATAAGAATACCTAATCGGGTGTTGTTGTAACGAGTCAAATATATCTAACAAATAGGCGAGGATGCGAGACTTTTTTCCTCATACCATACCCTTAAATATATATATGCTACTATTATGAATTCAATTAACCTTTGAACAGAGCCTAAAAGAATGCAAATGTGATGGATAAGTGTACCGTAGCAGGTACAGCTCAATATGGACTTGCATTATAAAAGGCTCTTTCAATGCCAATCAAGGGTAGCAACGGTCCCTCACTTTCCCATCATTAGGTTAGGTGTATACCAAAAAAATCAACATCAGTAACGTTCAACCATTCGTATCCAAACACATAGATTGATTATAAGATAAATCGACTACCACGTGCAAGTCTATCGCGTTACATATTCTAAGATTTTCTCTGTTTTTAAGCTTTCAATTTATTTTGCCTAGTGACGAAAACATTTGTCTCTGTTTTATGTTTATAATTATAATATCGTATTTCGGCGATCATGTGTTTTTTTTTGCATTTTTTAAGTCCTAAGAATAGTGTGGTCCATTCGTACCTGTGTAGCAGAAATCCTGTGATGATTACTAATTAAAATCTTTTGATTCGTTCTTGACATATGATAATGTTGAGAAAACGAATGAGGATGAGTTATACTTTGAAATACTGATTGATCTAGTAAACCGCTTTCTCTCTCTTTACTGATACCTTGATTTCATTGGAGAAAGTATCTACACTTAATTGACGCTTTAAGCAGATGATTTTGATTTCTCATGATAGTTCCACCCAATGTTATTAAATCTGGACCGGACCGGACAAGTCGATCCGGATACCCATGACCAGTCTAAGAAACGGTCCGGATTAGTCCATCAACCCGGTTTTTAATTGACCCGCAAAAAACCTGTTGACCTGATCGTTGAATTGTTCGATCCGTTGATCCGGATCGATTTTTTCGGATTTGAACGGGTCAATTCTAAAATCATGAATTCGTCATTTTCTTTTATTTTTTCAAATCCTTTACAATAATTTTCTTTTAAATATGTAAAATTATTATACATGAAACTAATAAACATAGTTTAAATTATTTTTATGACAATTTAGTATTCGAATTCCTTATAGATTAATGTCTAGATTAATTGGTAGTTATATGCATTTTTATATTACATTATTCCATACTTTATTTTATAATATCATACTATTTTAGTTTAATTATTCCAAAATTATATTATACTTGTCTTACTTTTATATACAATATTTAATTTTGGAACTTAATAAAACATGATGTAATTATTACGTTACGGTTCGATAACGCTTCAACCGCTATTGAACATGTGATCCATCCGTCCACTAGATTTTCTGAATTGATGAACGGTTCGGGTCTAAAAACATTGGTTCCACCTATTAAAAACATAAAAAGTTACTACAAGAATGTTGCTAGTTAAAGTATCATATTAGTAACACTTTGGTTTTCGAATTCAAAATCAATTATATATGAATAAAGTGAATCATATTTTAATGTGAATAAACTACTTCCTTCATCTCAAAAAGAATTCATCTCAAAAAGAATACAACAGTTTAAACTTTGCACATTTTGATGCAAATTTTGACTTGCGTTGCGATCAAATATTAGGTTTTATAAAATTATCGTAAAACAGTAATGATAGTTTAAATTATATACTTCAATTTTGTGCCAGTGACGTAATTTTCTTTCGTCATTAAAACAAATAATAAAACTCCTCAAAATACGTAATATAAATAGTACAAAAAGAGAAACGTTGTATTCCCTTTGTCTCGTAATACGTGTAATATTTTTTTGTCCTAATTTATTTATAATCGTTTTTTAATCAATGTCTAATCTTTAAAAAAAAACACATCAATCATATTTTGTTACAATATATCTAATATCTCCTCCTACAACAATCTCACTATCCCTAAAAATTATTTTTTCTTCATCAAATTTCATAAAATTTTAAAATACATATAAATTTTTATGACGGATCAAACGTTCATAAATATTATGAAACAAAACCTACAAAAAATGTGAATGCTATCTTAGGGTTGTCTTTTCAATTCTCATTGTATGAGTACTATTTCTAGTGCACTTGAATTTCTGTGCCAGTAATAATTAAGGACTGGAGCATCATGAACGTCCTAAGCAGAAACATAAGTTCATGGTACTATACTACTGCTGCTACTATTTGTAGTAGTAGTACTATGTTATCTTCTTTGGGACCAGCCTTGCCTAATTTGGCTACACCAGTACGGCTATGATCTTAATAATCATCGCTTCTTTTCCCATAACCGGAGAGTGGAAACATCTCCTGATTATGCCAAATATCCTTTGTAATCGTTCATTTCTCGGTGGAGATTCGAGAGGGCAAAGTTGTCAAAGAACTTTTCACAATTATGTTTTTTGCCCGAGGAGCTTCTAATGATGGTCAAATTATAATTATCGGGCCGAATTCACTTTACCTAACATTGATATCCAAACATAATACAGTCCAACCTAGGAGAGCTGAGATGTAATCTCTATCGTTTCACCTTCATAAAGGGGCATAGAAGGAATAATCGGGGCGACGAAGGGCAAAATGGGAAGAAAAGAGTAGGTGAGTTTAATTCGAAAGGAGGGTAAGCAACCACGTCTCCTTAAATTTGTGAAAACCTCGTACCCTTGTCCACTGATCCCCAGAATACATATATTTAAATGATTAAATCAAGGTAGTATTAATTTTATTCTCGTTCCGTCCCATAATTTTTAGAACGCATACGTATTATATATAAATATAAGTTTTATTTTTATATTAAATCACGTCTAATCGTTTCGTAATATGTATTAAATTGAAATACGTAATTTATACAATCATAAATATTTCACAATAAATTTATAAAAAATAATATTTGATTGTCGTTATACGCGTATCAAACTTTGTATCGACACGTGTGCCGGTCAATCTATTGCAAGAATTTTGAGACGGAGATAGTACAACGTTGCATCATCAGTGCATTATTCAACACTCATTTTGACAAATTTCTTTATTTGTCTTAATGACGTAAGAAAATTACATCACTATCTTAAGATTGAAGTATATAATTTAAATTACTATTATTATTTTATAATAATTTTACGTAAAATAATATTTTATCGTTTAATATATAATTTATAATTTAAATAATTTTATTGATAATTTAAATTAATATTATATTTTTTTATGGGATAAAGATAATACAGTCTAGTGTATCCAAAAATCCAACTAATAAAGGCAGTTGATTTGTGGAGGAATGAGAGAGCTATAGGGATTTCATTTTCATTCCTCCACTAGCCTCTTTTTTCTTTTTTTTTCCCCATATGTCACTTATCAAACTCCACCTTATCATTATTTTACCTTAAAAAGAAATGATACCTCGTTGTCACAATCAATGCCAACGAGCCCACAATCATAGATCTCCAAGAAAAATTAAAGTCCACCAATTAGCCTGCTTAAAGCTTCCGGTTACCCTCCACATGAATTAATCCCTCGGTCCTAAAATATACTTTTAGTTCAATTAATACTCTCACCGTCCAAACCAAAAAAAAAAAAAAAACTCTTTCTGTTTCAGATAAATTATAAAAAATTAACTTGATATAATTATTAAGAAATTCATTGATTCCATAAATATGTTCTAAAATACCCCTTATAATAGAAAAGGAAAGAGTGAGGGTTGTGAGTGAAAAGGGAGAAAAAAAAATTATGATAGAAAAAATGATACAAAATAAAGTAGGGATATTTAAGATTTTTCAGTCCAAAAACTTTGCCAATTTAAAAAAATTTATAATTTATGTGAAATATCCATTTTTAGTAATCTGTCGTAATTTATTTGGAACGAAAGGAGTATAATAGTTTGATTTTCATAAATATCGATGTAAAATCTGACTTATGTTACTGAATGATTAAACATTAGTTTTTATAACATTATCGTGAAATATTAATGATAATTTAAATTATATACTTCAATTTTGGACTAGTAACATAATTTTCATATTTCGTTAAAATGAATAATGAAGTTTCTCAAATTACATATTATATAATATAAAAAATGAAATGTTATATTTATTATTGAACGGAGTAATATTCTTTGAGTTCCATTTGTTTTTGTTTAACTATAAGACTAGAAGTCCATAGAAACTTTTGTTTATACCACGAGCAAATATTTTAATTTAATGAATATGGTGCATTAAATTTTCGTATCAATCGTCCAAAGGCCCATATGTGTGTTAAACATAGTAGGGCTGCTCTATTCTGTACTGTTCTAGCCTTTCTCTGCCTAATGATCAATTATTCATACGCGAATACAAGGATCTACAGTAGCTTAGTACGTAGCATAGTTTATGCCCACGTTTTTGTACGACACACTATCTGTTCATGGCCAATCTTGTTGTTTGCATGGGTCCATCTGTCATATACGTATCTATGTAGATATTTTATGCATGCGTCCGTAGCCATCAACGTTTTCTCTCATTTATGTGTACGTTATGCCAATCAAGATTATTCATGCCAAACATAATCTTACATACAATAAATACTCCATCTTATGAAACGGTTTGATACATACGTAATTTTATATATGTAGTGAAATTTTATAAAATTTAATGAAGAAAAATTTATTTTTTTAGTGATAATGAAATAGAAATAGGATTTAAAAGATAGAATGCAAGAGAAAAAGAAAAAAAATATTGGATAGTTTGATTCTATTACTATAAATTGAATAACAAATAAAAAAATAAAAATATTATAAATAAATTTGGATTGATTAAAAAAAATATTATAAACAAATTGACACGATGAGAATATGTAACATAGAGATGTTACATTGCAGTTAACGGTATTGATCTTAAAGATCGTCGTATTTATTGGGATGTTCAATTAAGGCGGAATGAGTTATTGTATAGTGAAAGTCACGGCTATTCTATTCTATTTCTGACCTAGCAAACCCTGTCACACCATTTATGGAGTATCGCTGATTTGAATAAGAGAACTGTAGCATGTACTATCGATACCACTAGTAGTTTTGGTACTATGTTGCCTGGGACCACCCCAAACCTTATCTTTGACAGTCCTAGGGCTCCATCATAATTATCACGTGTCTCTTATTTTTTGATTCCTTTAAATAAATGGGTTATTTTAAAATTAAATTTTCAGTTCAAATATTATGAATAAAAAAAATACATTTCAGGAAAACTTTGTTAAGATGGAACATATGTAAGTCCGTCCCATACATTAAGATATTTTCCGTTTTTGATCTGTCTGTAACAATACATATTAATTTAAAAATACATATTGATTATAATTATTAAGATTTGTAATCCATCTTCGCATGAGTCAATGTGAAAAACTAATCCTAACACTTTGTGGTTTCTTCCCGATTCAATAAAGAAATGGATAATTATAATGTGTTAGTAAAAAAAAAGTAAAAAAAAAAATCATCACGTACAGTATCAGAATTGGGAATTTGGAGCAAATGGAAGGGTAAAATCGGAAGGAAACAACAGGAGATTTTTGTGTGAAAGGAGAGGAAGCAACCACGTCTCTTTAATACGTGTAAACCTCGTACCCCTGCCGACACACCCCCGAATCAAGCAAACACTTGGCCCCAATATTCACCAAATCCGTTTACTCCATGATATCATTAGGATATTTTATTCAATTTTGATTGATATTTCATCGTTTTTTTAAGTAGGTGAAATAATTTTTTAATTTATCCGTCTAAAGAAAAATATTATTACAAAAAGAAAATTATTTTGATTAAATTTATTTAACTATCCTTATTATTCATTTTATATCAGATTATCACATCCCATTATTATTTTTCTCACTCATATTCCCAATCCATACACTCAAAGAGACAAGATGAACATTTACATTAAATTCAACTCAATTCTTTAATAATCATGTATGATTAATTTTTTTCATTTATTTTGGAACAAAGAATATTAGTTTTATTGAATTTCAATTGTGATTTATATTACTACCGTAATCGACAGTGATTGCTATCATATGTGTTGACGGTAGAAACATCAATATACTAGTAATTCATTACTTTCGACATACTCAGATCGCATTGTCTTACACTTAATTTAATACGGATTTTATAGAAGACATGCGTGACTTTATCTTTTATTTTTCAATTTTCGTTACTGTTGAATGTCCAACTGCATGTAACGATGATGTTTCACGTGGAGGAATCATTGAGAAAGAGAAAGGGAGAGTTATGCTTTGTTTCATTTTCAATATTCTTAATCTAGTAGCCAATCAGTTATTAGGAGTACTTATATTCACGACTCATACCCAACTTGTCAATATTTTAACCTTAAAAGGCAATAGTGCTCTCATTGTCACAGTCAATGCACAACTGCATGGGTCCCCACTCATGCCCCCAATTTCCAATTTGTGTAAAAAAAAGTCTACTTCATTAGGTGAAAAATTACCCATCCTACGTCAATATGGACTATACGAGGATACTACTACTAGTAATGGCATTATAATAGTTGATCGTTCAAGTTCCTGTGGGTTATAAGTATATAAAGGTGCTTCTAGAATTACCCTTTCTTCTCATAATATATCAATATTTTTTTCTGCTTCAACTCATTTGAACAAATCCAATAATGTTAAACTAGATGTAGTTATTATAATAATTAGACATCAAAAAAGTGTTTTTAACTTCAATTGTAGAAGTAGAACTCCAACGCTTGGTTCTATATATTTTACACCCAAAAGATTCACTCTTGAACAAATTTTACTCGAACTTATATTTGTTGATTTATATTAGCATCATTTAAATATCGATATTATTTTATATAAATCTCTCATCAAAAGATCCAACACATCATAAAATTTTAAAAATTATACTGGACTATTTTTTCATCAAATTTTTTATAACTACATTCAATTAATTTTTTAAATATAAACTTATTTATTTTTATTAAGTAATCCTATTGAATTTGACCAGATGGGGAAAAAATCTGCATGATTGAAACGTTGCTTTCACAGTATACTATAAACGGGTGGTGCTGTGCTCTGCTTCTCTTTCTCAAGGGGTCCTGCTCCAAAAGCGGTACCTTATCCGAGTCACCTCATAAAACGACGTGGAACCTACGTGGAGCACTTTGATTCGTTTATATCTATCGAGGTTGATTATGTACGACTGCGACAAGGAAAAACCTTCAAAAAAGAAAAGAAAACGTGGTCACCTGCCAAGCCGATGCAGCAACAGGGAGTTGCCGGTGAATAATTTCATTATTTATAATTATTAGAACGTTTTTTTTCATATATTATTTAATATATAATTTGAGTAATTTTGTTATTCATTTAAATAATATAATTTAAATTTTTTATAGATTCATGATTATAATACGTAACGTAAGTATCATTAATGTTTCATGATATTTTTTTAAAAAATAGCATTTGATCGTTCCGTAATATCGGTCAAACCTCCTATTGTCAAACGTGCTCGGTCAAAATAGTGTAATATTTTTGGGACTGAGAAAATACTCCATCCATCCCATTATTCTTACAATAATTAATCGGATACGAGAATTTATATGTATTGATTTTTTAAGAAATTTGATAAAAAAAAGGAGAATATTTTTTGTATTTTGAGAGAAGATAATATATATAATATAGTTGAGTTTGATTAATTTTCTATCTTTTCTAAAAATTATTTTGTATTCCTTTTAGCTAAAACACTTCCAAATTAAAAAATGTTATACAGCCCAAATAATAGACAAGTGTTAACAGATATATGGGGGAAACAAATGAATTTTGCCCCAAGTGGAAACGATGTACGTGGTTGTTAAAAAGAGGGAAAATGGAAGTGATATCAATGCGAATTACTCCTATCTTCTTATATGTGCTGTTCAATCAAACAGTATATCATACGAAATCTTGAATCCTACCATTGGTTTAGGAACCTGGTACACTAAAAAAAACGACGAATTTACGATTAAATTATTTTTTTAATTGTAAAATTCACGACGATAATTATATTTTAGTCTCAAATTTTACGACGACAGGTTTAGTCGTAATATTTACGACAAAAAAGAAACTTAATTGTAAAATTATCTACTAAAATATTTTTAGTAGCTATTTTTACGATCAAAATTAATACTAGTCGTTAATTTTATGATCAAAATCAATATTAGTTGCAAAGTTAATTTTCATAAAAAACATCAAAAATTAGTTTTGTAATTTTACGACCAATATATTTTTTGAAGCAAATATAACGACTAAATTATGATTTTAGTCGCAATATTGACAACTAATTTAGTGTATTAGTTGCAAATATAGCGTTTATTTTTATTGATTAGTCGTCGAATTAAAAAGTTCATATAATATGTTTGCAACAATATAATTAGGAGTTTCATTTGTCACATTGGTTAGTTCATGAGATTAAGTTTCATGTGTCCGTCATGTCATCATTTCAAAATGGCGACTAAGGTATTAGTCTCTAATTTTATTACTAAACTTAAAATATTAGTCCGAAATAAATAGAAATTTAACGACTAAAATTATCTTAGTTGTCAATTTAACGACTAATTTTTTTGTTTAGTTGTCAAATTTGACTAGCGAGGAAGTTTTTTAACGAATATGATTTTTAATCGTTAAATAGTCGTAAAACACATTTTAATGACTAAAATTTCCATTTTGCGGCTAAAAATATTAGTCGTTAAAAGGTGTTTTTTTTTGGTAATGATATATGGGGCAACTGCTATTTGGTGTCCAAAAGTTTCTCATGACGTCTAACAGGAAAACGTTAATTGAAGAAAGTACAACTATCAGTATTGTTTTTCTTTTCACAACAACGCTACTACTAGTAATGCCTTCAGTTGTCAACATTTAAAAAGGAAATGCTAATAACATTTTTTTGATCTCGATCAAATCATTGCAGGTAAATTAATAAACACTTGATAGTGAAAAAAAAATGAAAATAAAGTTATGTTATTCTAAAAAAAAAACAAAGTTAAAATGCATCCCTATTACCTTTGTATATAGTAGATTATTAAAATCCAAAGGACTTACCGCCCACATACGGTGAAACTTATGTTTTTCATTAGAGAGGAATTTTTCTTTTGCATCATGTATATATCGTGGGAAGAGTGAAGACACAACACAGGGACACAGTACATTGATTGTGTTCATTAAATGGCAAAAGGGCCATGCATATATCTGCGTACGTGAATCACTAGACGAAACGAGATAACTTACCCTGTCAGTCAGTAGTCCTGTTTCACGCATGCATGGGCTGATGACCATTTCCGAGCAATGCAGTAGTGCTACTGCAGTCCTGTCCCCGTTTCATATGAAACAATTCACAGTGTACTCTCTATTATATATACTCGATGCATATAAATTTTCAGATTATAATATCAACTGATTCGATCTCTAAGGTTTATTATCGATAACCTACAATCAACCACGCATGATGGTTGATGTATGTGAGAACTGATGTTGTCCAAACCGAAACGATTTTAATTGATCTTGCCGGAACCGTAGCCTAACCATCAAAGAAAAGAATGCGATACACTCGAAGAAAATCAGGTTTTTGGAGCGAGCTTAGTAAAATAGCGAGGACAAAGGAGAGGGCCGGCGGGGCATTACATGGGGAGAAAAAAGAGTCTGATCAGATACCTGGTGTGAGCCTGTGAAGAGTGAGTAGAGGAAAATAAATTTCCATATTTGTGCAAGCCACAGAACAATACCTCTCCCCTACAGAAATCACATCCCATACCAACAGAACTCAAAAGTGACTTACCACAAAAGGCAAAAAAGCATAATTCCAAAGCATACCTCATCAATACCAATCCCATAATTATTCGAAAACCAAAAAGAAAATTCAAAATAGGAAATGAGAATTATAGTGGGGCGGCCAGTGAGAGTGGATGTTTACCATGTTTTAGCCTCCTTTCGCTTCCCCCATCCTCACACGTCACATGCGCGGCAAGTGCGCGTACTGTTCACTCTCCCTTCCACCATTATCACTCCATCCGTTCATCTCTCAATCTTTCCTTCAAGGCAACTTCTCTTCCCACTTTCTCTCTCTTGTCTGTTTCTCCTCTCTTTTCACCCTCCAACGAATCATTTTTTTTTTTTTTTTTTACCGTTTTCACTCACCCTCCATTGAAGCTCTGCCTCTGCAGCTCCATCGAAACTCCATCAAGGTTCCATTGATCGATCGACTGACTCCGATTTCGATGGCGAGGATGGAGATGTTTGACCTGAATGAGGAGATCGCTGCCTTGTCGGAGAAGTCGGCGACGGAAACGAGCGTGACTGAGGCGATGGAGGCGGAGGTTGTGTCGGAGGCGTCATCTGAGGTTTCCGGAACCTCAAATTCCTCATCAATCGTCATCGGAGGCGGTGGATTTGACGACGGTTCCTCTAACACTTCCTCCGCCGTCAATTTCGACCTCTTTCCGAAGTCGTCGGCCGTCGTCGATGACGCGGAGGTCGACAAGGTCGTGTTCGGGAGTTCAAGGAGTAGGCGGATGGACTTTGTGACGAGAGAGTTGTTTCCGACGATGATCGGCAATGGAGTCGGCGGCGGAGGTGGTGGAGGAGTGGTGAGGGATTTTGTGGAGAATCGATCGGTAGTTGTCGGATCGTATTCGAGTCATCAGTCGCAGTGGCTGAACCTTGCGGTGTCGGGATCGGCGAAGGCCGGGGAGCAATCGGAGGTGAGGATGCTGCAGCAGAAGCAGCAACAACAGCAGCAGCAGGTGAGGAGGAGTCGGCGAGGACCGAGGTCGAGGAGCTCGCAGTATCGCGGTGTCACCTTCTATCGGAGAACTGGACGCTGGGAATCTCATATCTGGTAAGATCACAGGTTCGAAGCATATTTGGCGATTTGAGATCAGTGGTTTTCTGATTTGTGATGATGATTAGAAGAGATTAATGAATGTGATTTATGTGTTAATCTGTGCAGGGATTGCGGGAAGCAAGTCTATTTGGGTGAGTATAGCTCTGTTAATGATTAGTTCTGATCAATGATTAATTGTGCACTTTATGTCTGCCTTGATTTGGTAGTTTCTAATCCGATTTTGATGCCTCTTGTTTGCTTGAATTTGTTTCTACTTTTGTGGAAATGGATTTCAGAGTTGGAGTGTGATTGATGATATTTTTGTGACCTTTTGCTTGTGGTTTACTTCTTCCATTTTCAGGCGGATTTGACACTGCACATGCTGCTGCGAGGTATGGAACCGTGTCGTAGTCAATATACTTTTGTTAATTGAGTCATTTCTATATAGACAGTAAATTGAATTAAGTTTAAACACCAGTTCGAATCATGATTAGACTACAGAAACTTAGGCCTGAGTATCGTTATACATTTCATATCAGTTACCTTTATAGGCTCAACGGGATGCATATTATAGGTGTATGCAAATGAGCTGAGTTACAGGCTCTCGTCTGTGAACAAGGCTCGACAAGCAATACTGATGTTGAATTGATGAACAAGCCTAAAGTAGTGAATTCGAGCAGACGAAACATTACTTTCGATCAAATATAGTTTAGGTTCGGCTAATTATATGATTGGATTTACTTAGCTCATCTGAAGTACCGACTGAGCGAAGCTAGCCAGCAGGTTTGATTCTGTACAGAATCAGTCAAGTCTCAATACCATTTTGATCCCTCGCTTCACATACGGTTGGCGAAATTAAGTCACGGTCCAATTTTGTACGAATTAGAATGGTCGCCTATTGGTGAAATTGCGACTTCCCTTTTGCAAACATTTTTCGTTCTGAACTGTAGGGCATATGATCGAGCTGCAATCAAGTTTCGAGGGATTGACGCTGATATTAACTTCAACATAACCGATTATGAAGAAGATATGAAGCAGGTAATGCTTCAAGGACCATCGTGTTATTCGATTTGCTTTCCAATCATAATCCAGGAAACCTTTTAATTTGGACTCAGGAACCCCTTGTATTAATGGCTGTGTGTTCTGGTTGTTGTTCTACAGACTAAGAACCTAACCAAGGAAGAGTTTGTGCACATACTACGTAGGCAAAGCACTGGTTTTTCTCGGGGCAGCTCGAGGTACAGAGGAGTGACTCTGCACAAATGCGGTCGCTGGGAAGCTCGGATGGGTCAATTCCTTGGAAAGAAGTGAGTTTCATTTGAAGCTTTAGATTCTGAAGTGCGTATGTTAGATGGCCGCCTGGCATTCATACTATCGGTCGTTTGCGGTGTTGTTGTCATGTTGTACAATGTCGTCTGTTAGATGGTTCATGTTATAGTAGTATATACCTAGGGAAAATACTTAGGATTACGGCTTTTATAGAAGGGAAAACATTGCTTGCTTGCAGGTATATATACCTCGGGTTATTTGACACCGAAGAAGAAGCTGCAAGGTCTCTTGAGATGATATCTCACTTATTTTTCCATATCTGATATCTGTTTGTGCATATAATTGTTCCGACTCTGGTTTCATTGCTTTTTTTCTGGAGTGCAGAGCTTATGACAAGGCTGCTATACAATTCAATGGAAGAGAAGCAGTTACCAATTTTGAGCCTAACACCTACCAATGGGAAATACCAATTGTGCCGAATACTGGAGGTATCATAACTCTGTCCCAACTAGTTGGAAATAACGCTACTATTTTCTCCATCTAGAAGTTAAAAGGTAACAATAAGCTATTTACCCGATTAATAATAAGTAAAAAAGCACATTGTAGCTACACAATGACTGCAACACCTGGAATATTTCGGCATTCCCAATAGAATACATTGCATTTGAGCCAATCTGAGTATTTGCGTGTATTTTTCGGATTCAACAGGAACTGCGAAAAACCTTGATCTAAATTTGGGAATTTCCCTCCCTATGAAGGATGTGAAGCAACACGAGAACATAGAGCAGCCGCATCTTGCTTCTTACGAACTTACTAATGGGAAAATACCAATGGTAAGTTCAAAACAACTTGAAGACACCTAGTTATTCTCATCATTCATGGCAGATGTTCTCCTTCTCCTAGGTTTCGATCATGAATCAGGGACATTGATGACTATAAATTCCCGATGTATTTCTTCTACATGGGTTTATGTTCACTTGCGCTTGCTGCCTTTGCCGATCTTTTATAGCTATTCTGATATATGTGATATTGATGGCTTCTCCTTTTGTCTTTCTGCATAACAGAGCGGGATTCCACCTTATCCTGCTGCTCTTGGTGGATATCCACTCTATGGTCAACCATTGGCGTCGAGACACTCTTTCATGTGGTCGGGTGCATTACCAGGCCTCTCTCCAACGTATGAGGTATCACTTTCTCCATTATTTACAACATGAGTGCCTGTGATTAGCTAAAGTGAACCGTCAAGTGCGATTCGTTAATGACTGCTAACTTACCGCTAGCTGTTCGACATGAACAAGTGAAACACAGTTGATTATTAGACATCGATGTTTTTCAGATGGAAGCTGCAGCGCAGAAGAAAGCTAATGCAGTTCCAACATCAAGGTTGTCAAACTGGGGATGGAGTATGCCAGGACAAGGCGACACCTCACAAGTTCCTCTGTTTTCGAGTGCAGCATCATCAGGATTCTCCATTTCATCCACCACTTCGTTGCCTAGCTTCCACTGAGTTAAACAATGACCCATTTGGTTCCATCAACATCGTTCTCCAGCAACTATTTTTTGGTGGTCAATGGAGATGAGGCTGAAATCCCTCGTTTTGGTTCTATGAACAGCTACATTTGATTGGACAAACTGCTGAACATATTAGATCTGTATAGTCATATGATCGATTCTAATTCATATACATTCTGCAGTATATATTCCTCGATCTTCTTGTTGCTTACCAGAAATTTAAAAACCAGGGTACATATCCCTCAGAAATAAACCGCGATTCAACACTATCGTTGCTTGAAGAGTTTCAGGGTTTAAGTGCTCAGTTGTGCATGCAGAGCCTGGTGCTGTTCTCCTTTAGGTTTTGCATCAGAACACCAGGGATGATGAAGTATGAAGTGATGATCGGTACCTTATCTCCCATATGGCCATACGTGCATTTGAAATAAGCAGACAAGGCGTGCAAAACATTTTCCATGAGCAGATTTAACAGATTCGATTAAGCGAATATGAGAAAGAGAACTTTCTCATAGTATGGTTAGAGTACTACAACTAATTAAGTTACATTGTCATGAATGTCTTACACATTACACAACCTGCAATCCCATACAGAGACAATAAGTACTTCCTTGGATCTAGTTCTGCACCTGCGCCTCTTCATTCCTGTGTACATGAAAATATAGAATCCTTCAGCCAAACTGAATCTTAAAATCAGGATCACCAACTCAAGAATAAACTACGACGAAATTATTCACACACGAAGTAGCATTTGCAACAGTTTAAGTATGCTCTCAAGCAATTATGTGGTTCTTTGCACACATCATATCTTTGATCTCCTAATCACATAGATTCTGAACATATTGGCACATAAAGGAAGAACATCATGCGTAGAACAGAGCTCGTGTCATAGAATTCACAAAAGCAATTTGGATGACCTCACGATAAAGATGCCAAATGAAGCACATAAACACCAGAATGGCTAATTTTTACCATTTCCCAACAGGAAGGAAGAGGATGCGATTCTTCAGTTAAGGGCAGCTAAAATGCAGACAGCCCATAGGGTGAGCAAATGGTAAAAGGAGTAGGCACCCAGAAAATCAAGACAGAAGTATACCGTAATCATGAGTAACCATAGTTAAAAATATGAATGGGAAATAAGAGACTGTTTCCTTCATCTCAAACCACATGCAACATATTTGCAATCAAAGAAGGGAAAACATACCTTCTAAATTGAGGTTGGGAGCCAATCAAGGTTTTATCATCTTCCAGATGCGGTCGCATGCATCATATTGATCAGTTTGTGTTGGATCAATATCAAATCTTTCAACCGCCTGCTTGTCTCGCTGCACAATCTGTCCTGCAATCCTGGACTGGTTCTGCAAATCTGGGATGACATTTGTGACGGAAGCATAGAATGAAAGTTTTGTTTCAGCCTTGTCGACCTCTTCTTGAACCTTCTTCAAGCTCCTGTTCCTCTCTTCAATAGAGAGCCTTTGCTGGTCAAGTTGATCAATCTTTTCTCCTATGGTTTTCAACTCCTCACGGAGCATCTGCTCCCTTTTTAGTTCTTCATCCAGCTGGTTTTGAAGTTGTTGGAGCTCTTCATCTGCAACCACACTCAACCTCGCTTCCTCTATCTTCTTCTTGCAGTCATCTATCTTATTTTGGCAGTCTTTGATTGAGCTTTGCACTTCACTCAGGTCATTTTTTGAAGAGGACTGGACTGCCTTTGAGTATTCCACACATTGCTTCATGTCATTGACATTCGTTTTATCCCTGAGAACTCTGACAAGATCATCACTGTATGATAAAACCATCTCCATGTCAATATTTCCCGAAGCAACATCCATTTTCATCTTCTAACGACCTTCTGTGGATTGGGTTAACAGCTTCAAGTTAGCAGAGAGTTTCTGGAAGAACATGAAACCAGCCAAGTCTAAGTCTCATTCTGCTGAGATATGTAGTGATAGGAATCGAACATGGAATTCAAAGAAGGAAAAAAAAAAGTTCGATATTGCTCTTACTCACAATGCAAAAGTACCGCCCACGAAACAAGGGAAAGAAAAGGAAAAGAAAACCAATAACTACCAGCAAGAAACTATCGTGTTGCAGATCACATAGATCTCTAGCCAACTGATGAGAGTGGCTCCAAGGGCAATATGTATAGAAATCCAAGGCAGAAAACGATGGAGCAGTTTAATAACATCAACAGTGTTCTAACAATATAATCACTGTATAACCACGACAGAATGCACCCTTGACGAATCTTTTAGAAACCTCAACAGTGTCAGAGAGTCACACTCTCATTGGCTCGGCAATTTGCATCTCCCAATGCTCTTCTTTTTGCTGTCTAGTAGTTGAAAATACAGGCAACATGACACTGTTCAAGTGAACGCACAGATTCTGAGCAGGTTGCAGGAGGTATAATGGCACACTACGTATCCAATGTGTTTCATAGAAAACTATGTACATCACGTCGAGACCCCCAAAAAGCATGAATATTGGAAAAAGAGAGGAGCAAATATACGCTTACATTAATGGCCGAAAAAAAAATATATGCTTACATTATCACAGAGTTATAGAAACATAGAGGAGAACAAGAAGCACAATTAAGATCCTATAGGATATGCAATTTGAACCTTGAAACAACATCGAAATCCCGAAGCAAATACTAATATTGATTCTTCTTAGTACATATAATTGGACTCACAAGCTCATTGACACCATAGCATTGCAAAACAATGCGCCACAATTGCAAATCAAAACACAAAAACCGCTGATTTCAAATCCACTAACACAAAACCCTAGAAACCAGATCGAAAATCGAAACCAAAATCTTCAAGATTACGAAAACAAAACCTAATGCCACTAGAGATCTAAGCCACCGGCTAGGGTTACGAGATCGGCTCTCTTCGCTAGCTAGGAAATTTAAAATTGAAAGCGGGAAAATGCATAGCACAAACGAATAGACAAATGCATAGAGAGTGAAGAAGAGAGAAGAAACCTCGCCGGAGCACGACGGCGGCGGCGGGAAACCGGCGGCGGAGGACGGCGTTGATCAATCGGCGGCGACTTCACCAGCGACAAATTGCGATGCGAACAGGAGCGAGAGAGAGAGAGAGAGAGAGAGAGGAAGAGTGAGGGGAGCGAGCCCCAGTTGTTCTGTCTGATTGGGCCGGGAGCCGGATGGTGTAATCCACCCGGAAAAATTGTTCTCGTAGTGGCCCAAAATGGAACCACGTCCCTTGAGTCTTGACTGACGCTTATATGATTTCCTGGAGATGGTCAAACTTTCTACTTATATGATCGTGCAGACGACAGTCATACATTACAGGTATCGAGATGATCGTCCACCGATATTACACGCAAAGTGAAGTCTATATGGCATCAATCTTGCGGGATGGGAAGACGGTTTCTATTCCTCAAACGTTTCGATAACAGACATTCGAACCAAACATCAGTACACCACAGTTCACGTCCTGAACATGGGTTTATCAGAACGCTTTTGAAGTCAAGTCTTAAAAAGAGTAAATAATCACCTCTGCACATGCCCTAGCTCGGAATTCACTGTTCCAATCAGCTCTCTGTAAAGCAGCTTCTTCTTGACGCGGGAAATCCTCCCCAGTTTTTGTACATGGAGCGCTTCGTGCTTGTGAACCCATAAATCCTTTCGTCAACCTACATGAGCAACAGATCAAAAAATGTAGAACAAAGCACTATATCAGAGGAAATTACTGGGAAGAGACCCGACACACATGACACAAGAACATTGCATTGTGCAAGCACACCGTCTGCGATTCAAGTCTCATCAGTATGACAGACGGTACCTAAATGCGACGACATAGATTAATCCCACCTTTCTCACATCTATGAACAGTTCTTCATTTTGTTTCTGTGCAAAGTTAGGCAAGCATGCCCATATCTGTGAACTACAGAATAAGCAATCAACGCATGCACGTGATGCTAGTGAACATTACAACTCGATCAAACCTTCTTTTTATTCCTTTTTTCTAAAGGAAACACATACATTATCATGCAAAATAATTTTCACTACAAGTTGAAATGATGGCAAGCCTTGTTGGATTGCACCATGAACAAGATCTAACTAGTTCTATGCTTTAAAGCTTTAAGCACCAGACTTGTCTGCTCGACGAGGGGCCTCTGAACATGGAGCGAACGACAATGCTCGAGAATTTTTCTGCACGTACTTACGAGCCCAAACATGCTTTCCATTGATCGAGAACTTCATTTTGCACTCTCTTCCTCCAAGTATCTCTTCCATAGTCTTGGGATCACGAACAACAAGTCTAGCATAGAGAGCCTGCTTCTCCTCGGAGACATCTTGCATGTATAATGCTTCAATCATATCAACAAATGCCCTAACATGAGAAAACATATAAACATCCCGGTAAGGAAATTCATGAATCTGTATTCAGAAAAAGGCATCTATATGGCCAATACACCGTGGCTCAGCTAACCTGAGTTATCCAACCACCTTGTGGTCTTAGATATGTTGGCAAAAATCGAGACTTGCAAAGCAGATTTACCAAAGATAAAATGACAAATATATACATAGATGAACGCAGTTATTATATACCTGGTAAAAAAACTCCCTAACTTCGTCTGCAGAAATGGGATATCCCTTGGAAAAGGTAAGGAATATAGTCCCTATCATCCAAAGGTAGTTCCCTTTTCTCTCCTTCAGCAGTATCATTCACCCTCATCATTCGCATTAACTTGGTGAGTTCAATGTGAGGAGGAACTTGTGGTTTAGGGTTGAAACTAGTTGGACCAAAGCTTAGTGGACGGCCACTTGACTCACTACTGCCTTCACCACCATCTAAGCTCGGCAGCATATGATTTGGTGGGAAAACTGGGACATTCAGATCTCCAATTCTGATGTTATAGTCAAGACGGTAATCAAGACCACAAAGATGATCTCTAGGATAGAATATTTTGTTACCATGCACGGCAGAATTCTCGATCAAAACTCTGTCGTGTGGTAGTTGAGATACTGCCACTGGTATAATGTCATGGAAGGCTCCATAGCACACATCCTGAACAATCTTTTGGATGGACTTTAGCATGGCTACACGATTATCATGAAAGTATCTACGAGAAATGTCTTTCATAGTGAGGCCTTGAAGGAAAGGAATATGATATCCATGAGCATCATTGCCATATGGAAAAACCTCGCTCTCAGCTGATTTGATACACAGAAGGGATTCATTGATACGGGTTCCAATGAGTAGATCAGACATAGTCAAGATCTTCTCTACTAGATCCTTGCCAGTCGACCTCTCAAGCCATATCCAAAATGCTATGACTTGCATGGAATCCGAGATATCACATCCCACGGAGAAGACCATGCGGCCAAAGAGTTGACGATCACTGGTGTGAAAGATCATGAACTCTTCATCGCTGACTTGGCTAGAATCGCTTGAAATCGTGGATGGCGAAGGGGAAGGAAAAAACATCTTACATCAGGTTTTGGGTTTGCTAAGTATATGAAGGCTTATGCTAGATTGAAAAACTCCGAGGAGATTTATAGG
The DNA here is from genome assembly GCA_035668315.1 of Drosera spatulata. Lineage (NCBI taxonomy): Eukaryota > Viridiplantae > Streptophyta > Magnoliopsida > Caryophyllales > Droseraceae > Drosera > Drosera spatulata. The sequence continues at coordinate 48,873 of JAOVYX010002233.1, forward strand.
GAGACAAGACGCGGGAGAGGACGTTGGAAAATCTGTAGGATTTGAATAAGTAGTTTTGTGCACGAATATGGTAAAAGAATCTGCCTTCTCCATTTCTGGATTCATATTCTAAAAATCTAACACTAAATAAAAATACATCTTTTCCATTCAGGGGAGATTTTCTCAGGCTGAAACCTTGTAAGTATGCAAAATATTGATCGCTAAGAACTTATTTTCATTGCAGTTGAAGAGAATAGCTATGCAGACAAAATGTACGGGCTCTGCTTTAAAAGCGGGGTCAGCGGCAAAAAATCTAACTCTCCGTGTGATCAAGAGGGAGATTTTCTCATAACAGTACCCCGTGGAGCAAGAGAAAGTTACAGCGATTGATTGAAAAATGCCATGCAGAACAACACATTCAAATCCTGGCATAATATTTCAACTCTTCTACGATGGATAATGTAACTATGTAAGTACAACTCACCTCATTTGATAACTCTGAAGAGAGATAGTACTCACACAAAATCATACCGACACAAGCGGGTAACCCTCCACATGAGCTATCTCTATGATTTCCTTCTGTAAAACGGACAAACAAGGGGGAATGAACATTACAAGCCATAGCAGAATTCTGTAAAAGAAATTACAAAAGCAACGAGGATTGAAGATTATTTAATTTGTTGAAGACTTCAAATTTATGTTCCTCTTAGCTTATACATGAGTTGTGAACTGTAAAAGAGTTACGATATAGCTTTGCTGAAACAGAAACGGGATCAGATTTCGAATTGTTTGCAATCCAAAACGACTAAAGTGAACCTGAATCAGGAGATGGTCAGATGGCTGATAATGGACTGATGAATCGCTGTTGCAAATGATTAAAATTAAGAATTTTAATTGAAAGAACAATTTGACAGAACGTGGAGGAACAGTCAACACAGAATACCATTTCGTTGCATATGTGATAAAAACATGCATCAGAGGATACCAAGTCGTTCACCTGGATCAATGCTGTCACAATTCCAGGAGTCCGCTGTTTAAGGTAAAAAGAAAAAGAGAGTTGAGTCTGGGATTTTTTCTGCAGCTTATGAAACAAAAATTTGCCATAGTTATCTAGCAAAAACTGAAAAATTCATGCATGCCTTGAACTGCTTCTCCTCCCATGACACCTCCTCCCAAACTTTAGATTGCAGAGAAGTCCATGGCTTTGGTGCTTGGATCCTCACAACATGTTGAACAAGCCTGACACTATCTGAAGAGGAAGAGCACTCCGAGTTAAAACTTTAGAGTCAAAGAAGGAACAAATTATGAATGGGTATCAAATGACATGCTGTGAGGCAAGTCATTAATACCCTAAAAACATGCTGCTTCAACCAGTTAGGCTAACTTTTAGAAATTAGAATGAAACAAATTTTCTACGTATCATATGATACACTTGAACCTCCTTGATCATTCTATAACATGAAGTTAGTCTTTCCTGGCCTAACCAACTAACATATAATCAGACCATCGAGCCAAATGACCCAAATCACTCACAAAACATATAATTCTACTTTGCATTGAGATGATGATAAACAGTACTTGTAATAAATGCCTCTTCCCAAGTTTCACATGCCGACCAGGATGGTGACACTTCTCGCACAGTGATTCCCTTGCTAATGCATATTCTGCCAAAATAATCCACAAAAAAGAAAAAGAAAAAGAAGTGCCTCAGCTATACGACAAGCCCCTTACTAGAGGTGAGCTTCCTGATGCTCTTTGCATGCTTCAATACGCTTAAATAAAGTGTTCGAATCCCATTTTGGAGACCATTCCAACTTAGGATCTGATTACATTCCTCTTTCGACTTTCTGACAGCACCTCACTGTAGCTAGAGAATATCACAAAAACAGAAACTTCGTCTTTCCAATATATAAAACGAACCCCTCCACTTACTCAATCACAAGCTTCCTTATGACTCCTGGAAGAACGCTATCTTGCAGAGGAGCGGTTCGCACTTCATATGACGCCCAAACTCCACCAGCATGTGAGTTTTCCCCTTCAAAATGACAATTTTCCTACATAGTTGAAAATGCTTGTTATGTTACAACAAAGAAGGAATTTCTCTAGCATATGCAGAAAAAGGGCAAGAAAGAAGAAAGCATTCCTCTACTTAAACTCGTTTGTCAGAAAGGGTGACACAGAAGAAAAGGTAACACACATTTTATGTGCAAGAAATTCATTTCATTGATTAGTTGTTTCAAGAAAGAGTCCGTAGCTTGGATCTCTAAGCTCACCCAATATAAAAATAAAAATAAAAATAAAAATAAAATAAATAAATAAATACTATAACAGATTGGAAATAACAGGGAAGATCTAGCATTACATAATAGAAGAGCTATGATCCATTCTCTTCATTTCGGGCAAAAAAACATGTTGGTAAACTTAACAAGTATGGTATACCGGCGAAAAACCATACTCCAAAAAATATTTCCTCAACATTCAATCGTAGACAAAAGAGAAAAGGTTGTAATATCCAGCCAGTATATACCTATTATGCTAATTTCAGAGTACGAAAGCATGAGCACATATGTTGTTTAATAAGCTCCACGAAAATGATATACCCCAGTAACAAGCTTTGGAAACGAAGAAGTCAGGCAAGATTTACAAAAGACAACACTAGAGAATCTGAAGGACAAACCGAATGTAAAATCAATTCCAAAACATTAAACATGGCCAAAAAAATGTTTCAGATTGAATGTTAAGTGCAAAAAAAAGCTTATGTTAATTTTCTCCTTTTTTACCTTTTATTTATCTTCTCTCTCTATACCCAAGAATCAAACCAAAAGGCTATGGAATTATCTTTGGAAAACCGTATCAAGTTGGCAGGGTGCATTATCTATTCAAGGTGACATGCTGTAGCACATGTTACCTTGAGACAAACAGTGAAAAAGTTTGTGCGGCATCCTTCAAGTAACTTATCCCCGTCTTCTGACAACAGTGCTTCAGAAATCGTTGCTGGTTTCATCTTCTCCAATGGCTTCCTTAACCTACACTAGCTTCCCCATATACAAAAACTTGCATGCTATAAGAACATAGGGAAAAAAAATTTGCAGTTCTCCTGTTATAATTTATAGGACATCTACAACTTGATCGATGGGGATGATATGTACATTGTACAGTTTAACTAAGGAAATCACTTGTCTTGACAATTACCACTACATATCTAATTTCCTTATCAGCTATGTTGCAACAACTGCGTTACAATGGTAAGTGCAGTTTGACATTAATACATCTCTGCAATCAAAAGAATAATAACGAAATCAAACCGAACAAATCTAAGAGCCTGCTAGGGATCATTGTTGATCCTAGTTTTTTTGTTCCGTTTCCTTCACAAAAAATAAAATAAAAATGTTAACGACTTCAAGTCTTAAACATTCATACACCCCGAGAATCAAATGTTAAAAACTTAAAGTCTCCTCTTACTGGACATGCTCGCATTTTCTGTATCCGAGTTTCACAACATGGTATCAGACTAAACATCACCCATCCAAATCACTCTATCTCATACATAGTATCTTGCAATGTAGGGACAAAGTGTAGCCAAATCCTTCTACCATATTCTTAAGCTTCAGATCACTATAATCACACTCGACGAACAGAGACATCATTCATACACAATTAGAAAGAATCAAACATCACCAACCTAACCCAATCCGAGTACTTCGCCAGCGCCACATCCCGCCTTCCCCGAACCACAGCCAAACAAGCACCCTTTTCCTCCTCCACCCCAACCCTAGGCACCACAAACATCCCAACATGCACATACACATCCAAAACCCTACCCAACTCCTCCTCCCCCTCCACCACCCCACCAATCTCCCCCAATCTCTCCACATTGCCTCCAATCAAGGCCGTCACCATCAACTCCTCCCCTTCCTTCCTCTCCCTCATCGCCGCCCTCGCCGCCTCCCTCACCGTCTCCCCCACTCTCCCGCGCACCACCGCCTCCAAATCAATCCCCAAATTGGAAATCTCTAATCCCTTATCCATTCGTGGGCCGAAGAGGAGCTTAGGGTTTGAAGTTAGGAGGGTTCGAAGGGATTGTGTGAGGCGGCGCACGTGGCGGTCCCAGAAGAGGATGGATGCGGCGTTGTTGAACGTGCGCGTCGCCGTGTACGCGCCTGCGGTGAGTTGAGTGGCAGAATCGTGAATATTGAGTGTTATGAGGGTGATTGGGGAAGGGAGAGGGGATTTACCTGGGTGGGTTTCGAGGAATGTGGTGACCGGTGCGGCGGCGAGCGGCGGGGATGCGGCGGCGCCGTTTTTGAAGAGGAAGAATGGTGTGGGGGCGGCGGTGCCGGCGAGGGGCGTCATCGGCGGGGGAATGCGGTGCGCGGGAGGTGAGGGTTGCCGGCGAGGGGAATTGCCGTGAATGGTTTGCGAAAGGTTTATGTGAGTTTGAGAAAGGTGTTTGTGACTTGTAACGTATGATGAAACTTGTTGCTTTGGATGTGAAATTCACATAGAAATGGAAGAATGACGAGTCATTCGCATGTAATTTGAGTAATGAAACTCTCATTTTTATTACTACTTTCGTCTCAAAAAAGATATAATGGGGATATTTTTGTCGATGTAAAGTTTGACATCTGTATAACGAAAATAAAACGTAATTTTTTTATAAATTTATCGTGAAATATCAATGGTTCGATAAGTTACGTACTTCAACCAAATACATGTTACGGAACGATCAGATGTGATTTAATATGAAAACGAAATTTATATTCATACGTATAGAATAATACAATATACTTATATGTTGCATCCGTTTCGGGACGAAATGAGTAATATTTTGTGAACCAATCCAACTAAATTAAGAACATATGTGTTTACTCTTTTTCAAAAGTCTAAAAAACTACCATCTCAATTTGGTTTTTCAAAAAATTTCGGTTTAAAAAGATGGTGAGGAGTAGTTGTGATATTTTTACCGAACACCCCAATTCAGAAAAAAAACGATAAGCAAGTTGCTTATTGAGAAAACAAACATCCTACACCAATTTAACAAGCTAGTTGAATAAAGCAACCTCCTATTTCATAAAGGATTTGATCCGATGATTTCGGATAATAAACTGATGTATTCAGAATATAACAGTGAACAAAACGATGATAACGTTTCATTGGATAAATTTTGTTCTAGTTTTTTCTCCCGTCATGTTTGCCACTTCATTCATGTTATTGGATCAACATTGTCTTCTCATCAATGATCAAATCTTTTTGAGCTAAAATGCAGCATGTAATCGAAACAATCCTGATTATTTGTAACCAAATGACAATCATTATGACCAAAATATAATTCACATTTATGAAACTGATTTAAAATAAACCATATTTTTCGAACGTAATTTTGACCATACAATTAAAGTTTAGGAGACAATCTAGTTCACAATGGGTAGCGCCACTTAGCAGAATCTCTTCACTCATTCATTAATTCTATGGAAGGAATCAGAATAGTCTACCCTCCAGCTCATTGCCCAACACAAGAATGCAGAGGATCCAGCCATTTAAGGCTGTTGTTGAATCCTTAATTGGAGCCACATACATGTTACTTCTCTGGTCAAACTCCCAACATATTTTTGTTTTAAGTATAAACAAATGCTAATTAATTCAGAATTATATATAATTCATATTATATATATAATAAAATATTATTGATAATTACATATATTTATTTTAAATCATATAGAAAATCTTATTTCAGAATTATATATCGTGATGATGTTAAACTATTTAAGTAGTTATTATTATTATTTTAACGATGTTATAATAATGAAATAAATTTATAACAATATCACAACAGCATGTATAAGATAATAAAAATATATTAAAAATTAAGTAAATTAAATATAAATTATAAATATTATGTTATTAATATATGATCAACCAAATTTGATATCAAAATAAATTAAACTTTGATATCAAAAAAAACTAAATTAACAATATATATATATATATATATAGACGAGCAACTCAAATTCGATCAGATTGCAAGCCTCTTTTTCTTCATTTATCTGATACTATCTCCGTCCCAATTTAATTACAATGATGTGACTCGACAAAAATTTTTATGCGTGTGTTGAATTTATATGTAATTTGGTGATGAAATGTATTTTTTTTAGAGATAATGACGTGTAAATGGGATTTAGAAAAAAGAATGAGAGGAGAAGAAAGAGATGATAGGATAGTTTGATTATAATAATATGAATTCATTATCAAATAAAAAAAATTAAAAATGTTATATTTATATTGAGACTAACAAAAAAAATATTATAATTAAATTAGGATGAAATATATATTATTCCATTCCCAGCTTTATACTAACAGTGCAAGCTGGCCATGTTATATGAAGAATAAGCATCATCACCTCCTGACCCTCCAAGGTTACAAGAGGTATAATGCAGCGCTATGGTTTTGATTCAAGTCTTAGTATTAAAGCATTATAAGCTGTTGTAAAATTAATTCCAATGAAACTTCAAACTTACGATTACATCTTAATGTAATTGTATCTCAAGAGCAACTGATTTTTATTGATCACATATCATAAATGATCGAAAACAACGAACCTTATCATCAGATTCTGTTAAATCAATACGAGAGCGAAAAGACGCATAAGATCATCACCCACGAGTCACCGCCAACTGGAATGCACATACATGCCCAGCAGCTCAGCACATTACCCACGCAGGGACAATCATTCTACAAAGATGTTGTTGATCTGATTGTAAATCACGTAAATAACGTTTCACATATTGACGTACATGAAGAATCATGCGAAATTGTATGTTTATTGACATGTCTGATCACGCATGGGTTTGTTTTGGATATATAAGCAGATGAAAGAAACAAAGAAAAAAAGGATAACAAAGAAACAGTGAGAAAGTAAAGAAATGAGAAAAAAGAAGAAGATGTAGAGAACAAAATGAAGTTATGGGAAGAGAGAAGCATGAAAGGAAATTTTTTTTTTTCCACATTGAGTTACAAATACAAATATATAAAACACATTGAGGTTTTTATTGTAAGATTCTCGATATTTTGGGTATAAATTTTTTGTATCTCCTCGTTTGATTAGTGGATTCTTTGTCGTCGCGATCGTCCGTGGTTTTCTTCCGCAAGGATTTCCACGTAAAATTTTTTTTATCTCATTTATTTTATGCACTAATTATTATTTATGTTGTAATTAACAGTCCCATTTATAAAAAAAAAAAAACATCAAAACCCTAGTGATCCCTTGGAGACTGGCATCACGCTACCCCCCACAAGCATGGAACTTAATTGCATTGCATTTGCATTTCACCAATCGCATTTTGCATCGCAATTCACAATTCACAACCAGAAAAATATAAAAGAAAACAAAAAAGATTGTGAGGAGATGTCACGTTTGAGTGAGTGCAGGGTCCAGGCACATTATCAAAATCTTACCTGTCTATTGCTTCTCTGTCACCCTCCTCACTTGCCTCCATCAAAATTCTATGCCCATTCCACCCCCTCAAAAATTCCCCACCCGCCTGTATTATATTCTTTCAGATCAGCATCGTCCGAGACTTGGCAGTGTTAATCCAACCATGGATCAATCTATAAATACATCTGGAATACATCTGGAATTTAAACAATCAAAAATTAAAAAAAATTATAAATAATATTTGAGTTGAATAAATCAAACGATCAATCAATCTAGATAATAAACTATAATGCATCTAAAATTTAAACAAGCAAGAATTGAGAAAGTTATAAATAATATTTGATCCTCTCATGTGTGATCAAGAGTTTGATAAGTCATGAGAGTATCGAAAACAATTTCCCGGGACGGCTAATAATGCAAAAAATGGTATTCTCCGATTGTGATACTCTACTTAGATCAACTAACGTGGCTGATAGCTTCATATGTTATATATATCTTCTGCAACTTCCCTTCGTCCATTTTGCCCGCACTTGCCCTGCTTCATCTCCCCCTCCTCCTTCCCATCTCCCTCTGTATTAGCCTTCTCATCAAGCGTTACACATTGCTTGATCAAAGAAGACAGTGACTATCACATACTCAATACTTCTTGTCGCGAATCTGATCGAGCATTTACAAGGGAGTGCATTGAGCATGACGATGATCAGCAACAATGTGAACGTCGCGAATGGACAATTCGGAGACACGACGATGACCAAGGTCTTCGTCGGAGGATTAGCATGGGAGACGCCTAAGGAGACAATGAGAGATCACTTTGCCAAGTTCGGTGAGATATTGGAGGCTGTCATTATCTTCGACAAGGTTACTGGCAGGTCCAAAGGTTATGGCTTTGTAAGTGATCACTTTCACATTCTCAATGTCTTGGGAAACCAAATTCAGGTTTGTTGATGGCAAACATTGGTTTTGTATGGGTAATGTAGGTGACTTTCAAGGAACCGGAGGCAGCCAAGAAGGCTTGCGAGGACCCAACACCAATGATCAATGGTCGTCGTGCTAATTGCAATCTTGCCGTGCTGGGCGCAAGAAAGCCAAGACAGTCATCAACCCCCCCACCGCAACCACCACCTCAGCCAACCGGATTCAATGGATGCGCAAAGCTGAACCCGACACCACCCCCAGCACCGCTCAACCACCTGCATTGGTACTATTCTGCCGGAGCACCACAGGCTGCTGCCTCACCCTTTCATCATGGCCATCATCAGCCCCTTCCCTACTATGGGTATGCTTCTATGTTCTACACTCTCCCTTTTATTTCATTTCCCACCATAGAGGATCTTATATGAACTGTGGAGAATGTGGCATTTGCTGCAGATTTAGGTACTCCCCTGCATACATTGCCGCAGACGTTAGCTACAATCAACAAGTAAGAAAAATCACATCATCTTTTCCTACAATTTCAACACGAGTCACTAAACCGACTGTAGCATCAATACACTATCAGTTACATTGATCAAATGCACAGTGTAACAGATGATAGAACTTTATGTTCAATTCTAGTTTGTGATTAGTGTTTATGTGGGAGCAGACAATGCAGAAGGTGAGCTACAATGGCGGTGGCGCCTACATGAATGGCCATTACATTCATCAAATGTACCCCGGAAATGGCGGTGTAGGAGCAGGACAGCCTGCGGCTGCCATGAATATGAACATGAATGTGAATATGGTAGCTGCAGCAGCAGCAGCTGGAGGAGGAAATACAATGATGCCCATCTACCCACTCTACCAATACCATCATCACCACCAGCCGCACGCCTTGGCAGCAGCCGCTGCTGTTTTCCCTGCACCGGCAATGGCCACTAGTCCTCCTATCATCTCCAAGCCCAACCCCGTCTCACTTCCTCCTACCGCAGGTAACTATACAGATAGCTTCTTTCTCGTCTAAGTCAATATAAACTGCATTCATAAGGACGAGTCTAGTTCGCTATTCAGACAAAAGTAAAAAATGTCTTAGTCATAGATTTGAATCCCAACAGAACACTTTCTTACTTCGTTGGATAATATCGCGTGAAAATCACCCTACCAGTTGCCATAAACAGAAGCCTTTAGCATTCAACCCGGTGTCGGAGATTATTCAATTCCTTGCCTAATCATAGCTGCTTAGCAAAGTACTTAGCACAGTGAGCTAGGATGACTTCAGTCAAGTAAACGAAAATTTTGGTCAAATTAGGTTTGGATCTGTGGCAGAATCACGCACGCACTCACATGGGATTCTGATCAGGTTAGGACCACAGGCAACCCCCATTGAGTCTTTGGAGCCCGCGTTTCAATGAAAAAAAGGCTTATGCTTTTGCTTTAGCTTTTCACTTTCATTTTTCCTTTAATCCTACGTTTGATCTACAAGCCATTTGTTCCCGTACTGATAAGTCAGCTGGTAAGTCGGCCCAATTGCTCAAAACATCATCCCTAACATCACGCTATGACATGGATCATCTGTCACAGTCCCTACTTCAGAAGATTAAGTGTTATTCTTCTCTAATTAGAGCTCTCTAAAAAGCAATATATGACAAGATGAAAAGTTGAGACAGAATGTGGTACCCATGACTTCCACAACATATACAGCTAGACCATGTCACTCCATGATTTGGTGCTCCACCCTCCTAGCACGTCGGTTCAAGTCTATAAATAATAAACATAGTACCAAGTACATGGCCAACTCACCACTACATAAAAATAATAGTGTGGCATGCTGCATCTCTGTTCATGACTCTCATGTTTACCATGTCTTTGTAATTATAGGATTAACAAGGAGTACAGTTTGCTTGGCTGTGGAGTAGCTGTATGCAAAAGAAGGCTCGAAAAAGAAAAGAAACTTAGCCAAGTACTACAAGAGAGAAAAAAGAAAAAGAAAAAGAAGGTATAATTCAACATTCAAACAGCAGGGATGGTGTGTCTGCTCAGACCAACATTATTTTCATCTGTTCTGTGACTACCCGCCGTGCCCCTCGCTGCTTCTTTGTGGTCTCGCGATGGAATTCTTTTTACTGTGCGTTTTCATAAAGCTTCTGTTGTATGTCTATTGATCAAAACAGTCTTACCGCGTTTAATGGTCCTGAGTTTAGCATTGTTTTATTCAATGGATTCGTATTCTTAATCTCTTAGGCAATGACAACTAAGATTCTTACTATCACTTGTCCATCTCAAGAGTTCCTCTTCTTTTTCCTAATTATATCTGATCAACATAGAATACATACTCTGTTTGTAACTGAGACGTCATCGACAGAAATGTCTAATGAACGTGATACCATCAAAACAATTCCCCAATTAGCCACCATGGGCATGGTGACTCTGTACAGCTGTGTTTGAATCTCAGATTCTGAAGCTTAAACTATTAGCCCATCTGCCACAGTAGGGTTTAGAGGCATGCATATGGAACCAACTGATGCCATGTTCAATCCTACAGTACCACCAGCTAGGCACCTTGTGCCTTGCCCATGTGACCTCACCACCTCTTCCATATATAAATCATTGTTCCGGTTAATTTGCTTCGAATATTTTACACATTAGTTACATAAAAGATTAAGCTCTGTAATATTAAAACCAGCATTTTTTTTTGGGATTATTCTCGTATTAGAATCTCCACAATCAGAGCGAATGTCATACAGAATCATAATTAACCCACCGAATCTAGCAGCAATGTAACAGTAGTGAAAACAGAATCCTGTTACTGAGTCTCCCCTACAGGGAAAGAAAGATAGTCTATGCAAATTGAACCTTGCCATTCACAGGAATTGCATAGCAGGATCAATTCACATCATCTCCATTGGATGTTCATGCAATCAATAATCATGTAGCCACAGATGAGCGAAAGATGTCAGTAGACTATACCTTAATGTGACTGTCGGGTTGAATGATGACGTGCTGGCAGCCCCTTCGAAGGCTTTGGCCTCGTCGTCGATCATGGCTTCATGTTGGTTGACTAAAAACGTAGTCCTTGCACTAGTCCATGTTACAATGTGATCGGTGTGGCACACTTGCTGATTCGAGTGGCATACTGATCACTTATGCCTGCAAGAAAGACGGACGAGGACGAGAGCAATCAGAGGCAAGATTTTTCTAGAGCAAGAGAGACAGGACACTTGAGTTTATCCTAGTATCAGATATCCCTGCTTAGTTGTGGTTTATGCCGAACCGAAACAGCAGTGATCATTGTTTAATTATGACAACGAAATTCCTCGCAATCCTCACTATACCACTTATGAACTTTTCTCATGTTTAACCATTCCCTGGTTATATAATGGACTTTTTCCCATAAGCACCACAATTGTATTACTCTGGCTCTAATAGTCGAAAGTTTATTGCTTTTCCCTTGAGCGTTGTATCACACGAGATTGTGATCCCAAACCCTAGGATATAAACACGAAGGACGTGATTACGTATGGTTTCCAAGTCCATGAAAGTGGATACTAAAACCAGCCTTCATTTTAGCAAATCCTATTCGTATCATCGTTAACATCTGATCGTCGACCTAATTGCATTGCATACCCAAACTATGTCGACCACCACGGTGTCTCAAAAATTCATCAAGATGATCGTATTCTTCACTTTACAATTGTTCAAAGGTACATCGGAACAAAAACAATTCATGTTATGCAATACTCGGAAAAAAAGCAACATAGAGGTGAACAATGCTAAACTCGACTCGGTGAGGGTTTAGTGGAAAGAGAGAAAGATCTCGAGAATCGAGGAGAGAGATCGGTGTCGTAAGTGTGTTGCGCGGCGTGGAAAGATCAATTGTGCGAAGATCGGCTTAATGGTTGGTTCGATCGGCTTCGGCAATCGCGACATCTCTTGTTCACATCTACAAATTTTCTCTTTAAATTGTTAACTTTGTTTGATTTGGCCACATAATTGGGAATAAAAAAATGAGAGCAAAGAGTGACGAATGATTTTGGATTCCCTGCTATGGTAGTCCAACGGCAGAGGAGATCACTTGACTGAAAAGAACAAAGATTAAAACTGTTTTTTTTTTTAGTTAGGTGATGGTGTAATATACATCATTGGATTGTCAAATGCAGATTGCTGTCCAAAATCCAACAGGAGACAAACGCAATCCGTGATTAATACATAAGTGATATTTTATCTTGAAAAATTCACGTTGATTTGGTGAAATGAGGGTATTAAACAGATTACAGTTAGTAATGTTGTTTGATTTCAAAATAGTTACTATCTTCATTCCGTGTTTAATAAAATACTTTTTTTCATATGATTTTTTATTCACATCGTAAGACAATTAAATATCATTTTTCATAAAATTATCTTTTTTATGAAATTATCGTGAAATACAAAAGTTTATGTTATGTAATTTAATCTTTGATGAGTGACGTAATTTACTTATGTCCTTAAGATCAAAAATGAAACTTCTTAAAATGCATCCTAAATAATGAAAAACAAAACATTACATTTATTCGTGTCGAAAGAGTACATCAAATCGTTAATGAGTACAACAAATGTATTTTCTAAAAAAAATAAGAACTTGATGGTTTTTTCTAAGAGGATAAATATTTGATGCATTTATAGTTGCACACATGTATTGTTATTCCCCCGTCCTATGAAGCTTGCGACAAACGGATAAAAGAAGCACCAATACAAACTGTCAATTGACAATATCAATAGACAAAAATAGAAAAGAATCGGTTTTTAAATTTATTTTTTTGAGTTTTATTCTTTTTGTTTTCCCCAAAAATAAAAAGAATTTTTATCACTGATGCTGCTAATTAGAAGTTTCTGCTATAACGTCCAACAAGTGTCACGTATTATATAAAGTTGGTCATTTTATGATTGATCCGCGTAATAATCAAACAATGTTTTTTTTTATAAATTTATCGTGAAACATAAAAAATGATTTAAGTTATATATTACTAGAATCATGGATCAAAATAAATTTCATATTTTATCATGAAGAAATAAAAAGTAAAAAAAAAACGCATCAAAACACATAATAAATAATACAATTATTGTAAAATGTTTTAAGCAATATGAGACCAAGGGAGTATGTTTAGAATGAGGAAGTGATTGGGATCGTGATTTTTCATAGCTCTTTCTTTTCTCAGGAAAAGAACATTAAACATCTCTGATTATTAGTGAGTAATAGATGATCTCTTTGAATTTCAAAAACATACACATGACCACCTTATTAAATCCTTTGTTTGATATTTTCAGCAAAAGTAAGATGATTTTTTTTGAAATTTGTGAAGTATATGTTGATTATCTATATATAAACTATTTTTAATGGGATTTCGAGTCGAAAAAATACTTTTTTTTTCTATGATAGAAGGTTTAAATGTTTTTTCAAGATTAACGAAAATCATTCGTCATGGATGAATACTGGGGGTGTTAATGTTCCCTCCTTTTCTCTGAACTCGAGAAAGACCAATTATAATTCGAATTTGCCTTTCAAAATTTTTTTTTTAAAAAAAACTGAATTTGGGCTGGATTGACACTGTTTTCGGCAACATTCCTAAACCGAACGGCCAACGGCTAGTTCTCAGCTACCCAATCCGGTCAAAGCAAATAATCTCCACAAGTACAGCAACCCCCCCCCCCCAACGGCTATATTTTGCCCTTTTCCAACTCCACTTTGATCTTTTCCTCTTCATCTCCCTTTCACCCTGATCTTTAATCCTCATCTCCTTCATCGATCCGCTCGATTCCGACAATCCGCACACCGTAATCGTCTTCAATTCTCAGATTCACTGGCGTTGCAGGACAACGAAGACAAGAGTTCATACAATCCCAGGTTGGGTTTACACAATCTTCTATTGTATGATTCTTGTGGTTTTAGGCGAAAACGTGACGATTTATTAGAACCCGAATGGGTAGGGTTAGGTTGTGAAATCGAGTTTCCTGTCTCCATCTTGAGAATGTAAAACTTGATTGATTGCTTGTTTGCGACTGGTGACGTGAGTCGCGCTTGCACTGAACCAAGACAGAGGCGATCTGCTCGTCGGTATTTATGTTGTTGATCCCATATAGTGGGAACAAATGTTTGGTTTGTTTATTTTTGATAATGTATATGGAAGCTAGGGTTTAATTGGCATATTGTTGAGGACTTTCAGAGTCTCAAGTTTTATGGTACTTTGATCAACAACCTAATGATATAATACTGATCTTCTATGCAGAGAGCTGACTTCTTGTAAAGTTACATTCTGAACCACACAATATGGAAAAATCGCGCGGAGAGCTAGAAGAAGCAAAAGCAGATTCCTCCGACGAATCGGCGAAGCAGGAGCAACTTGACAAGCTCCATGAAAAATTCCATCTTGAGTATCAGGAGAAGCTTAGCGAGTTTGAAGTGGAGAATAAGCGACTGCATCTGTCTGTGGATGTCGGGAATGAAAAGAACAGAAATCTAGAGCAAAAGGTTCTTCTACATGAAAAAGAGGTTGAAAGTCTCAAAGAAGCGAACCGAGGAGGCTTTCTGTTGGCAATGTTGGAGGAGGAGAAGAGGAACGTGGATGATCAGCTGAAATGGAAGACCGAGCAGTTCGACCATCTAGAAGAAGCTCACGAGAAGCTGAGGAATAAGTTTCGAGCTTGTGAGAGCGAGTGGAACGAGCAGAAAGCTCTGTTGCTGGAAGAGATCTCTACGCTACAGATGGGGCTGGACTGTGAAAACGAGGCATCAGTGCAGCTCAAAAATAAGTTAGAAATGTGCAAGCAAGCTCTCTCTCGTGAAGAGAACCGAAGGAAAAAGCTAGAAGCTGAAGTATCTGAGATGAAATTTTGCTTGGAGGATGTGACGGCCGACTATGAGGAAGCAAAGCACCGGATTGAATGCTCAACTGTTGAAAGGAATGATGGATCCTTGGCTTTGAGGAACTCGTTGCGTATCAAAGAGACGCTGTGTAAGGAGTTGGAATACAAAGCAAAGAAGCTCGAAGAAGAGAACAAGGAGCTGTTGCAGTCTCTGAAAGAACTCCAAGAATCCCAGATCCCAAAAGTATCTACTCCTCCTACGTTGTTGGCGAAGTTGAGAAGCAAGCTTAAGAATTTGGAGCAAACTCATAGAGAATGCTCCTTGAATCAAAGAGCGAAGGAAGCTGAATGGCGTTCTCAGTGGGAAAAGATGGCCCAAGAGCTCAATGACAAGACTTCGAGCTTGAAAATGAGGGATACGGAGATAGCTGAGCTCAAGGCAGAGCTTGAAGATTGCCGCTTTGCAATGACTGAATTGAAGTTGCAGAATGAGGAGCTTTCCTTGATGGCACAGCTGCTAAAATCAGAGCCGTCACAGATCGATTCACAAAGTGACGGCGAGGGTATCAGTAATGACCAGTTGAAATCAATGGATGACACTTTGGTTAAAGCCCAGGGCGATATCGAGAAAGAATGTGAGAAGTGCACTTCATTGAAGATAAGGATTGCCGGCTTGGAAGGTTTGGAGCAACAAAAACTTCTGATGCAAGAAGAGCTCGAGAATTGCAAAGAGATGTTGAAACAGTCTGTAACGGATCAGCTTATCATGAAGGAGGAAGCAGCCGAGATTGAAAGAAACCTAAGTGAAGAACTCCATGAAGTCTCTCATGGTCTAGAAATGGCGAATGCTGAACTGTCTGAGGTGATGCATGAAGGCTGTGAACTTGAATTAGATCTCCAAGTATGGAAATTAAAAGCAGAACTTCTTGAAGCTCAACTTGAGCAAAAAAGAGTGACGCGAAAGTACCTAGAATCATCTCTTATCGCACAATCCGAGTTTGAGATGAGACTCAAGCAAGACATGGATTGCCTTACCAATGAGCTAGAAGAGCGGGATAGTATGATAGCTGAACTTCAGCTGCAAATCACCTTATCAGAGAAGCGCATGAAACGAAGTGCAGAAGAAATTTGTGACGGAGAAGAACTTTATCCTCTGAAGGAGAACGTAGACACACCACTTGCCACAAGCCTGAAGACGAGCAAAGCCATCCTCAACGATAGATCAGTGTTGAGAGAGTGTAACTAGCTAGCTTAGTATCTGCGTCTGTTTACTTGTCGAAATAGGAATCTTCTTTTGAAGTGATTTCTCGAATGACGGTACTGCTATTGAAATCATTCAGTGCAATCTTTGATTCAGTTCTGATACATTTGTAAAGCTCCTACACCACAGGTAGCTTTACGCTGACCTCTTCTGCATCTCGGGGATCGACCCTTGAGAAGAAGATGCTTTCGTGGTGCTTGTTAACAATCTGCTGAATCAATGTCACAGATTTTGCACTTCGTCTATTTTTTTTTTATAACGAGGATGTCCGGGTCAGTTCGCGCGTACCTCGACTAATTCCCCGGATACTAACAAGACGCCCCCACCAGCATCGGGTAAATCTTTGACCGAAGTCAACGGGCGTGATCAACCTGAATTTTGAGGCTAGTGGGATTCGAATTCATGAAGAAGGTTGAATTGAACAACCCAGATTGAGTCGAACACCACTTCGTCTATTATTTGTCCCTTGTAAAACCAACTTTCCGGCTGATTTACAGAAGTTTCTGCAACCTATAAGAAAGAAAAAGAATCCAACCTGCCATACATGTCAACGATGACAGATAAGCAAGACAAGTAATTGCACAGTATAATTAGAAGCGTTCAATACCATGTTAGACAACAGCGTCATGAATATAGTTATTGTCATTTGTCAAATGTAACACCAACTACAGGCTATCATCAAACCACTTGCATGACAACACAATCTAGATTGCTTTCCTGTTTTTTTTTTTTTTCTTTTTCTTTTCTTTTTTTCCAATAATCAAGCAAAGAACAAGATCGATTGCCTGTTGTCAGTCCCCATTTGGATGTAATGCTGGTTTCAAAAGTCGCAAGATTTGAAGAGCAATCTCCAAGAGAGGTGGTTTTGGCAATCCCTTCCTTGAATAGCTCAATATGGCGAGTGCAGGTGGCCAGTACATATCAGAGGAAGTATATTTGTGTACACAGAGAGCGAGCATACAGTAAACTTGAGCCTAATTCGACGCCTTGCCTCCATAGCTATCTCCAAGGGTCACCGTCCGATTGAAGACAAGCTTATCAGAAGTTGAATCTTTGTCCACAACAAAGAATCCTAGACAATAATCAACCAGATCAGTAAGAGTGACTTCTTTATAACAAAGAACTTTTCATGCAACGGCACAGCAAACAAGTAGTTCGTTCACAAACTGAAGCTCAACTATGAGAATATCCAATCCTCAAGGCATTTTCTCTGTAGGTTGCAGCACCAAAGTAGATACATATATATAACACCTAGGGGTCTGCTAGTCCTTTTTCAGGGCAATGAATAAATATTGACTAGTTTTTTTTTTAATTTTAATATTGACAACTTGACATGATAGAATAGGCATAAATGGATTTTGTCGCTAATAGCTAAAATAGCTTCTCACCCACACAAAGATCTTGTTGACTTCATGACAAACTCAAAATCTCTAGAACATATGCTCTAACAGTAATAGTCGTGGAGGATTTTGATCCAAGTGTTATTAGTACTTAACAATTAACCAGCTCAGCTGTGAGAAATTGCATACAGCATTTCATATTAGTTATCGCACAAGGAATATAAAGAGGATGAGAAGCATACCAAGCCTTTCAAACTGAAAACTATTGCCAACTGTGGCCTTCCGCAAGGAGGGTACACCATACGGGTCAGGTATGACTGTCTTGGAATGTGGATTTAGATCATGAAGCCAGTCGTCTCTAAGATCGGCTGAATTCTTTATCATTCATAAGACAGTCAACACAAACGAGAATATTTCTGGGTTAAGAACAACCTCATTGGAATTCCATTAAAAATAAGTACTCACTTCTGAAAGGAACAATTTGTCGAACAGTCTGACTTCCACTTTTAGTGGATCTACTCCAGGAGAAGGCTCCGCAACCCAGTGAAGGACACCCTAAAATTCAAAGAAGGCATGTGATTTGTGAATAGTGCTATTCTAAAAGAAGGAGAGAAAAAGTTTCTTTCAACTCAAAAAGATGAATACAAAAGGCATATGAAAGAATATCTTCTGAAAAATGGAGGACAAGCAAGTCCAAGAATCTTCCCAAATCTTGGGAAAATTGATGGTGTTGTAATTCTCTCTAACAAAATGGATACCCCTCTCTTTTGGTTTAACCCGCAATAATTAAGGATATTCTACAGGTTCAACCTAACTCTAACAGATTACTGTAAATACAGCTTGGGAGACACTTCAACTCGTATGTCTTTAGTTCTTAAAACCAAGCACATCATTAGCAAGGACATTACAACAAGAACTACAATACGACAAAATGCACCACACCCAAGATCACCCTAACATGGCCATGAGATTAAAAGAAAGCCTTAAAACTTGGGTGGGACAAACCTTATGTTTCTTCTTCTCAGAATCATACTCAGCCCGGATTCCAGTAACAGTTTCTTTGTCGTCGCCAAAAATCACATCAGTGCATTTGATGGGAAATGCATATCTGCAGTTTAAAATGAATTTCAGGATACGTTCACTTCAGGTACATCTAACATAAGAGTTGCACAGTAAATATTTTCAATATCTACTTGAGCAAGACCGATTTGCCAGGAGCAAGACCATAGTAATCTTTTGAGTCTTCCAGCCGAAAATCAGACCTTTCAATATACACAACCTTGGAAAATGGCACCTAATGCAAAAAAGGAGATTGCAAAGAGTATAAATCAAGACGATAATAAACCTAACAATGATCAAATGAGAAGAAGCATAATCAGAAAGATTCATTCCAACCTTGTAGAAAGCCTGTGGATCATCTGATGGTGCATCAGGCCATCTCTTTGCATTAACGTCTATCACAGTGCCGGGTTCAAGATTGGTTATAACAACCTGACCAATGATGATGATACACTACTCAGAGATGCTCCTTTAAATGAAATTTGAAAACCTAGCTAAACTAACCCTCAGTGGGTGCATGACAACCATTGTCCGAGGAGCTGTTTTATTCAGCACTTCTCTGATAAGGTGCTCGAGACAATCCTGGCGGACTGTGGAACAATCACTGTCTCAAAGAAACACAAAGAGAATGTTAGAAGATATTTCGGTCATCACATCCTTCAAAGGTACATCTCAAATCTCAACTGCTTGATCAGGAATGAATACAAGTCTTTTGTCCACATACAAAAATGAGAATCCAACAGTAAAATGCATTTTCAGCATGTCAGCAATTTCCGTATGGTAATAATTGAACATGCATGTTTCAAACACGTCAAATAAGTCTAAGCGGTAGAGCATGATATAAGCTTTCACGGTGACTACAACAAGTACCAGACTCATCTAGGAGATAGAAGTCCTTTACTACAAGGTTGGCAGATAGAACTATTGTGCAGTAGACTAGAATGAAGCATGGCTGTAAGTAATACACATATATTTTATAAAGATAAGCTTTCATGGCCTCCAGAATGAGGTGAGTAAAAGATGGTTAGATAAAACAGTTGTATAGGAGAGGAATTACCAACCTTCGAGTAATTCCGATTCCTCGAACAAAAGCATTAATTGCAGTAGGAGTCACCCCTCTACTGCATAAACCAGTAAGGATCATCAATCGGGGATCATCCCAACCATCGACATATCTTTCATTGTTAGGCTTGCTAAACATCATAAAAAAAGATGGCTTGATATTGTGCGAGGCAAACACATGCTTTGTATATCGTATACTAAGTAGCCCAAGAAAGGAAAAGTATAACAGGATATCAATTATATAGAAGATAAGGAACTCAAAGGTAAGGAAAATGTGACAAAGAAGTGATATTATCAACAATCAGAACGATAGCACGTAAGATTTTTAAACAACAAAAATGGTGATACTCTTAACAATCACTACCATGAACAAAAGGATTGTACTACCAGCCTCCACAAGCAGGTGTCCATATGAAGTATTTTCAATAAGTTCTCTGAAAAGTAAGAAATGCAAGCAAGTGGATGCAAAAGCTAGGAACTTACGAACCATTGGTTCGATAGCGCTTTTCCAAGATCAAGCTTTTGTGCTCTTCAAAAATATCATTGACAGTCTTCTCAATCTCTTCGCAGGAAATCTCGATTCCTGACATAGAAAAACCAAACTAAAGATCAAAAAAACAAAAAACCAAACTAAAGATAGACATATCTAATGTATATATGTAATACATAAAATATAATCAAAGTGATGATGTTTTGCGGCCATAAACTGGCTTTACGATGCCTGGTCAATGGATTCATCGGAAAGTACTGTAAAAGCTATAGTCAAAACCAAGACCTATCAGACACATAAGAAAGAAAACAGGGAACAGAGAGAACCATTGAACGACGAGACTATGTTTCAGTCAATAGAAACTTATCTTACCTACACTGCATGCTTCCTCAAACTCGACCACGCTGAATTCCTCAGAATCAACACTCAAGAAAAACGAAAAGGCTGCATCCAACTGTGCAGGACTCTTAATCTGCACAGCATTTTATACTTAATCATGTTCCACCACCAGGAAACTCAGTAACGAGTCATCACAAATAAATAACGCATCCATGTCTCATACAGCTCACACCTTCAAAGCCATAATATACTCCAGCAATTTCAGTCTATACACAAGCGCGTTCGCAGGGAATTTCGTTGCAACCTGCAAAATGCTCTCAAATCCAGATATGACTCTCTTCGACCTCAATATGTTAAAATACAAGCGTTCACTCTCGAGTGAAATAAGACAAACAGTCACCGTATACAACAGATTCCCTATCGTCCGATCACAGCCATCGACAACTCCGGCCTGCAGCGAATTCCACCACACCACAATTCAGAATCAACCACCACAACTAATTCGCCTCCGATCCAGAGAATCAAAGAGAGATAGAGTTCGCTGTTTCACCTCGTGGATGACGGCGAGGAGATTATTGGTGACCGTGTTGTTCACAATCGTGTTTCGAGCCGTCTTCTCCTCGAGTCCGATTCCGAGGAACGGCTCGACATGTTGATTGGCGGCGGTTTCGTCAACCGGCTTCGTCGGCATTGTTGGATTTCTCCGGCCGCGGCGGCGGCGAGGGGAGGGTTGCTTTGTGGGAGTGAGTCGGAAATGAGGATGTAACGGTGACGGGTGTGGGGGAGGGATTTTTATTGTGTAACAAAGCGTGGGTTCCACGCCGGCGGCGACGAGGGTTATGATTCTACGGCTTGTATTTACCATGGTGATTTAATACTGAAAATTTATTAATTAAATTACTCTTAATTGATGCTTCATTCGATCTAATATACATATAATATATTGATTTTTTTTACTGTCCCATATGTATTTGAAAGTGTTTCTTAAGGGACCGGTGTATTTTAACCCGATATTAACTTGATGATACGTTAAAATTACGATCTTAATATGGATTAAAATACACAATTTAACTTATTATTAATGTTTTTTACTAATTTTGCGTACATGATATTTGATTTTTTTTTACATTGCGTAAAAATTCACATCAACATATACGTATAATCAAATCATTTGATTTTCTTTTACATTGAGTAAAAATTCACATCAACATATACGTATAATCAAAATATTATATCTATATTAGAACATGAGAATAATGTTTTTGTACTGAGTCTGTGAAGTTGTAACAACAACGCTACATGAACAAACCAATATGTAAGTCGAAATCAGCCAATGAAGAACGAGGATGCTCAGTACCACTTTGAGCTTTCATTGTTGTCGAGGCAGTATTGTATCTCATGGATCTTTGCTACTAACAAATTAAAATACTGCTTCAATCTAAATTATGTCGAAGACTGAAATTATAACACAAGAAGGAAGAATCAAATTTGGTACAGGGATAACAAATTACAAGCTATAAGCATCATCCGACACAATCGTCCAACCCCAGTAATTCTACCCAAAGTGATGAACAAATCACTCAGTAGTACAACAATATTATGTGGTAAAAAGGGAAGAAATATCAAAAGCTGAGACTACAATTTGCAGTCCCACTGCTTATTCATTCTTCTTCCTCCTCTTAAACAACAGACCCAGCCAAGACAAATAGAGATACATAACAATACAGTCTCCCTCCCATTTATTCAGAATGTCGTTTATCTTTTCCCCGCTTGATATTTGTGTTCTCGATATTATACGCTCCCACCGTTGCTAATGGCTCCCTCCTGCGCCTCTGGATGAACAGCAGCACCGTCCTTCATGGGGCTGCTTTCTATCTT